>JAQHUG010000084.1:1390774-1423651 GCA_028555095.1 Dicrostonyx torquatus | reverse complement strand
GCTATCCTCCATGATGACCTGCCTCCTCATGCTAACTGCCATCTGCCTCATCGTAGGACCAGGAGCGACATGGCCAACCTATCCTCCATGATGACCTGCCTCCTCATGCTAACTGCCATCTGCCTCATCGTAGGACCAGGAGCGACATGGCCAACCAACTAACTACTGAACGAAGGTTCTTGAAACTGAGCCAGAAGCTTTCCCACGCCAAGCTGACTTTTCTTAGATGTTTTCTCACAGCAACAGCACAATGACTAATGCAGAAGCCAAATACCCCACCTCCCTAGAGCTGTCCAACTATTCGTATCTATTAACTGCATCATTCAAGTGCCTCAGTAGGGATGACAACTGGGATGACTCCTGTTGGGTTTGCTTTCTAGTACTGTGACAGACACCAAGACCAAAGTAACTCGGGACGAAAGGAAGGGCTTATTTGGCTTGTGTGCCTGCATCACAATCCATCACTGAGAGAGGTCAGAGCAGGATCCCAAGGCACAAACTAAGGTGGAAGCCAAGGAAGAGCACTGCTGGCTGGCTTGCTCATCACAGATCATACGACTGTATTTTTACACAACCCAGGACCACCTGACCAGGTGACACAGTCCTCCCACATCAATAATAAATCAAGAACATGTCCTCCACAGACTCACCTGCAGGACACCTGGTCCTGGTGGTGACATTTTCTAAAAAGGGGCGAGGAGCAAAAAAAAAAAAAATAGAAACAACAACAGCAGCCCAGGTACCTTCTCTCCCTTTCTCATCCTGATGGCTGTCTCCACCTGTCTCAAGGATTCATGCACTGTTCCATGGAACACAGCCCCTCCCTCCTGGATTTGGTGAGTACTCAGGGAATGAAAGCCCCAATTTCTCCTTTCTTATCTGCTGTTCCTATGCAGCACTCAGCCCCATGTGGCCGTGGAAAGGTGCCCAAGGTGCCCACGGAACTGGTTTAAATATGTGCCCAAAGGGGCTGGAGAGTTATCTCGGTGGTTAAGAGCACATAGTGCTCTTCAGAGGCCTAGTATTCAGTTCCCAGCACCCACATCTGGCAGCTGACAGCGGAGGAGCCAGTGGACTTTTCCAGCCTTCACAGGCTCCTCACTCATGTGCACAGAGGCACACAGAAATACGTCTTTTCTAAAAGGCATGTCCAAGGCTAGAAATGTCACCCAATTGATGGAGTATGTGCCTAGTACACACACACGAGGCCATGGGTTCTAGCCCCAACACAGTGTAAGTCACACAAGTCGGTACACATCTGCAATCCCAGCACTCGGGAGAGAGAAGCAGGAGGACCTGGTGTTCAAGGCTATCCATGGCTCTGTAGCAAGACCAAGGCCAAGCTGGCCAACATGAGAGCACCACCAGATGTTGGCACCTGGCTGTAGAGTCTGGCTACTATTGTATAGCTGTGGAGAAATGTCAAGCAGAGTGGTCCTCTGAAAGCCAGTTGTGGTCTGGAGGACAGCAGAGTAGCTCTGGGCAATCTCAGCAGAGAAGCAGTGAAATGCTTCATGGCATCAGGACACCATCACCTCCCCTTTGCCCCAACACTGTTGGGAATAGGCTTTGCCTCTCTTTAGTCATGCTCACAGAGCCTACCTCTCTTCTGAGCTGTTCCACTTCTCTTGGCTCAGGCTGTCAGGACCCAAGCAGCCCCATTAACTCAAGTACCAAACAGCTCCACAGCCTCTCTTGGATCAGAAAAATGGAGGCTGGCATTTCTGAAAAGTTGTGTTCCCAGAGGAAGGAAGATGGTGCTTCTGATGAGCTCTACCTTACAACCATCCGAAGTTGTCTACTGGACACTATCAAGGTTTAAGTGTAAACTATCCCACACATCACCCAGGCTTTTTTGTGAAGACCTGGTGCCCAGCTGGTAATGCTGCTGGAGGAGATGCTGGGGCCTTTGGGGGGTGCACCTTGATGTTTATAGCCTGACCTGCTTCCTGTTCACAAAGATGTGAGGAGCTGAGGAATCCAAGCCACACTTTCCTACCACTGTGGACCCACCTGCCACTGTGGACCCCCTGCCACCATAGACCCACCTGCCACCATGGACCCACCTGCCGCTGTGGAACCACCTGCTGCCGTGGAACCACCTGCCTCCATGGACCCACCTGCTGCTGTGGAACCACCTCTGCCATGGAACCACCTGCCACTGTGGAACCACCTGCTATCATGGAACCCACCTGCTATCATGGACCCACCTGCCACTGTGGAACCACCTGCCACTGTGGACCCACCTGCTATCATGGAACCACCTGCCACCGTGGAACCACCTGCCGCTGTGGACCCACCTGCTATCATGGAACCATCTGCTACCATGGAACCACCTGCCGCCATGGACCCACCTGCTGCCATGGAACCACCTGCTGTCATGGAACCACCTGCTGTCATGCCCACCTGCTGTCATGAAACCACCTGCTGCCATGGAACCACCTGCTGCCATTGAATCTGAGTTTAGCTTCCCTCAAACCAGGAGCCGAAATAAGTCTTTCTTCCCTTGAGGTCTTCCTGTCAGGTGCTGGACAGATTGAAACATTCTTGGTCTTCTATGCAGTTCAGAGACTATGTGTAAACTCAGCCCTCAAACAGAGTGGAAACACTCTGACTCCACAATAATAGGAAATCCAGAGGGGATGGAAGGAAAGCCAGGCACACCTGCCCGGAAGCCTGAAAAGATCCAGAGGCAGTGGACACAAGCAGCCTGGGTCACCAGTTAGTTATCAGCATCTACCCTGAGAGAAGACAGTCTGGACCAGCTAGGAGTCAGCTGTCACAAGAAGTTACCATGTACTACATGTGGAGGCTGGCACAGAGGACAGAGCTGTAAATAAAGAGAAGTAAATGATGAGCTGGGAAGGTGGCTCAGTGGGTCAAGCACTTGCCACACAACCAAGAGGACCTGTTCAATCCCCAGATCCCAAGTGAAGCCAGGCACAGTAGAATGGACCTGTAACCACTGTGTTCCTACTACAGTGAGAGACAGCAGAATCCCCAAGTACAGTCGTGATTAAGAGACCCTGTCTCAACCGAGCTGAAAGGCCAGGGCCAAAATTCAATGTTGCCCTCTGATCTCTATTCATAAGGTGTAACATATACACAGATACACTACACACACACACATACAAACATTCATACATTTACACACATACAAATACACTATACACACACATACAAACATTCACATAACATGCACACACATACAAAAACACTATACATACACACATATATGCACATCACACATATATGCACACACCACACACACATATACATATATATACACATATACACATAGACACAGACACACACAAACACATATGAAAAGAATCTAAGAGGGAGGAAAAAAAATCTGTCCCTGAAAAGCACCTAATTTGAGATATTTCTGATGATATAAGAAGCATGGATCCTGCCCCCACCAGCAAGACTTCTGTATCATACAGCCCCTTTATTTCATCTCATGTGTGCTGGCTAGTCTCATGTCAACTTGACACAAGCTAGAGTTATCAGAAAGGAGAGAAACTCAGTTGAGAAATGCCTCCATAAGATGCAGCTGTGGGGCATTATCCTAATTTGTGATTGATGGGGGAGCCCAGCCCATTGTGGGTGGAGCCACCTCTGGGCTGGTAGTCCTGGGTTCTATAAGAAAGCAGGCTGAGCAAGCCATGAGGGGCAAGCCAGCAAGCAGCACCCCTGCATGGCTTCTGCATCAGCTCCTGCCTCCAGGTTCCTGCCCTGCTTGAGTTCCTGTCCTGACTTCCCCCAGTGATGAACTTAATATGGAAGTGTAAGCCTAATAAACCCTTTCCTCCCCAAGTTGCTTTTGCTTCTGTGTCTCGTCACAGTAGTAACCCTAATGAAGACACCCTGTTGGAAGCTTCACAACCACCCCATGACCACCCATGTGCCCTAAGAGGAGGGGAAACAGTGGAGGGGAAGGAGTGTTGGTGTTCACAGGGCTCAGGGCTTAACTCTCCTGGCAACAGCAGCCTGAGATGAGGGTTTCATTGTTCAGATGCAATCTGAGCATAGCTCAGAGAGATTGTATAATTTACCTGAGAACACACAGCTACATAATACCCAGAGCCCAGGGCTTTGGGATTTTTTTCCCAGCCCCAGACATCCTATAGAAAACTAGCAGCGGGATGCATGCTAGTCAGAAAGGATGAGAACTTCAGTTCAGCGCAGGCAGTTAAAACACACCAAGGGCGACTTGGAGCTGTAACTCGCCACCGCAGCTCATGATTTATGCAGGCATTTCCCATTAGCCTTAATGGATGTGGGGAGCATAAATCTCGGGGCACAGCTTCAGACAGGCTCTTGTGATCTAAATGCCACTAAAATCAATGGCATCATCCTGGTATTGATACGGTACTGCAGTGCTTCATAAACAAGCCTGATGGGGTTGCCAAGAGAACAGAGACGGCTTGCCTGCAGCAGCCTGTGTCTGTAGTGCTCCTGTTGAAGGAAATGGTGCTCCCGGACAGAAGGGCTGAAGATCTAGACTAAAAGCATCATCTCAGAGCCAGGACATTAGGTTCGGATCCTGGCCCCACCTCTTGGCAGCCACTTGACATAGAGGGTCAATATCTGTAAAATGGGCATCAAATGCACAGCCCCCTGAGGCCAACTCCTGGCTCCAAGGTAAGATGTGATAGCCATTCACAAACAATCACCAGCTTGGATTGGTGAGCCTAAAAGTCATTAGCTTCCTCTGGGATGTGTCTGCCCACCTTCAAGGTAGAAATCACTACTAAAGCCCAGCTGGCGTAGGGCCTCAATTGCCAAGGGAACCACTTTGAAGGGAACTGCCCATGATGCTGTACAGTGCCTAGAAGATCAAGTGTGAGACGGCCAGCCATCTAGCTCCATCCTCGGATGAAGACATGGGTGGCATGTGATTCTTACAGCCACTTGCCTCACTCATCAAGACTCAAGGAAGCCTAGAATCAAATCCTGCTTCTGACATCAAAATATAACAAATTCTTGACTATTTGAACAAGAAATATACAGGGCTGGGGACGTAGCTCGGTTAACAGAGTTCTTGAATAGTGTTCAAAGTTTTAGGTTGGATATCCAGCTCCATACAAAATCCAGGCACGGTGGCAAGAGGCAAGAGAAACATAAATCAAGGTCAATTCAGCTTGGGAAGTGTGAGACCTTGTTTCAAAAAGCAGAAGGGAGGGAGGGAGGGAGGGAAGAAAGGGGAAGCGAGGGTAGGAAGACAGAAAGGAACTGAGGGAGGGTAAGGAAGGAGGGAAGGGAGAAAAGAAAAGGGAACAGAAAGAGAGAAGGAAGGAAGGTAGAGAAGGATCTACAAAGAGATCCTTATGACAAGGACCAGAGACACTAAACCCAGAGGCCTCACCGAATCCTCTCAGTCAACAGTGAAAGGAACCATTCGTTATGTTTTTATCTTAAACATTAGAACTAAAAATTTATGAAGAGATGTTTATTTCAGCTGTTTTTTAAAAATTATGTGTTAATTACAATCCCACTAATTATCAGAATGAACAAAATAGATTGCCAGTTAACAAAAACATTCCCAAACCCCTAAGAAAGCAAAGCCTAGGGTATAAAATATCCAAGGACCACCCACTGCTGGCCTTACTGCCCTCTGGGCAGGTCCAGAACTCATCAGTGCTACTTTGTGCCATAGACAACCACCCATCATGGTGATGTAGACAGAGGTCAAAGGGCACAAAACCCCACAGACCTATGGGACACCCAAGAAGAAAGGATACGTACACTGGATCAAGAAACTACAAGCTTGGGGTAGCTATCAGACACCCTTGCTCTGCCTCCACAAGTAAGGTCCTTTATTTCCATGACAGTCCCTGCTTGGGCCAGTACAACCTCCAACCAGCGAGCTTTCACCTGGCAGTAAGAACCAAGCAGCTGGGTCCTAGTGGGCCGGAGCAGGGAAGAGTGTACCTGTGGTCTCTTCCTGAATGAGAGCTGGAGATTTCAGAGAAGAAATAACCAAACTAGGGAAAATGAGGTCAGGGAAGGAGCTAGAACCGAACCATGTTGGCGTTTTGTTGGTTTGAAATTCCCATCCCTACCCCCCAGGCTCCTGCATTTGAACTGTGGTCCCTAACTGATGGTGCTGTTTCAGAAGAAGCCTTAAGAAATGGAGCCTTGCAGGAGGAGGCAAGAAATGGGGTTCAGGTTCCACTTCCTGTCCACATTCTTCTTGTTCTACCTAGATGTGAAATTAAGAGAGCCAGTTGCACACCCCTGCTATGACAGAGTCACCTGCTGCCCTGTCTTCTCCCCAACCCCCGTAATAGACTGTATCCCCTCAAACTGTGAGTCCAACAAGCCCTTCCTCCTTTAAGTTGCTGCTGGTTGGGCGTTTAATAACTACTGCACCCTCCAGCACCCAGGAGCATGGGACCTAGACCTACAGTCCAACCCCAAGGGACCCTGGTTGCACCTTTTCCACCTAGAACAGCAGAGGCACAATAACAAGGCAACAGCTAGAAACATTTGCTTTTCCTAGACTTTTGCTCATGGGCCCACAGAAGAAGTAAGTTGCTGCATACAGCACCAGAGACCCAGCAAGACTCCAGACTGAGGACACATAGTAATGACATGGGCAGAGGCAATGCCACAAAACCCTCCATCTAGATAGGACATAGTGTGGACCTAGCACCAGCCTAGATGGAATTGAAACTGCTGTCCACCGTAATCCCTCCTCTCTAGCACATGAGACACCTATTGCTGACTTGCCATTTTCTGATGTCTCATTCAAAACTCTCAACGACTCTTTGATTCTGGGGTCCATTTTATCAATGGGACAGAAGTGGCGCAGGTGTGGCAAGCAGCATAGCCCAGATTCTGCCTGTCTGACTCGGAAGTCCGGTCAGTCACTTCATTCGAAACCAAGACTTGTGTCTCTGGTGACTAGAACTATGTCTGGCCCAGAATAGTTAAGTCACCACATGCCATTCCTAATCAGGCAGAGTCTACAGTTCCGAGCAGCTTAACAGAGACAAGAACACAGCAAGTGATCATGCTCCCTAAAGCTTCCGCCAAACCACTCTACAGAATGAACCTCAACTGTGAGCTCTTCAAAGGCAGAAACCCGGTCAGATCCTCGGCTTTTCCTCTGGGCGCGCCATGTGTTACTCCTGCTCTGTGTTCAACTGTGGTTATATGAGACACTTACTTAGCCATGTCTGCTCCCCATGCAAGTGTGTGCTATCCTGGCTCTCACTCAGTGATGGGCACGTGGTAAGCAAGCAGTAGCTACCATTGCAAGAGATGCCAAGGAGGCTGTTAGATATGGCAGGAACAAGACTCCTTTGCCAGCCCGTAGCCCCGATATCCTCAAGTGCTTGAGTTGACCCATCTCCCTAAGAGACTAGCATGGAGTCACAGCAGGAATGGCCCCACCTCAGTGCCTTCAGCCTAGACTTTTTACAGTCAAATCCTCAAAATGGTCCTCAGTCATTTAAATATGGAAATTTTATCCCAAGCAGAAGAAAGTGCGCTGGAAAAAAAATTACATTTTGCCTTTCAAATGAGCAAAGATTTTCAGAACTATGAAAGCAAACAAATTAGGTTAGAAGACTCCCAAATAATCACATAAACTCCAATTTCCTATGTTTTAACATAAACATCAAAATAATAAACTCGGGCATGTTTGGGGAGGAGAAAAAAACATCTACAGCCTGACACTCTTATTTCCTTTCTAAGCTGAAACCTAAATGACTAAATTGGCAGTTTATTAACAGGGAAATTATGCTAAGTAGCTTCGTGTTGATGTCAAGAATTTTATGCTGCGAATTATGGCGCAATACCCTGAGTGCCTCATTTGCATTTTCTCATTTAGTGAGAACAATGGCTGCGAATGAGTGCAGCATGTTCGTAGCACACACCCCAGCACATTGGCTCAGACAGCGAGCAAGAGCTCCACACCAATCACTACTGTCTTCTTTCATTATGCCCCAGCACGGACTCCGGAGCCTGGGGGCAGACGAATCTCACTTCGGCAGGTAAGCAGGGGTCCAGGCCAGAGCTCTTCAACTTCACAGAAAACTTGCCACCCTCCCAGCCTGTGAGACCTCTCTGTGGTTTGCTTTTCTTCAATGAGAACTGCTATGAAACCAATAAAGAAATACCTACCCTGCTTGACATCAGGGACGGTCATATGACATCCTGAACTAGTAGCAAGGAAGACCCTTGTGGAGTCCCTAGCTGTCTGCTTTCCCAACTCCGCCCCTACAACTGCTTGCTTCTAGTCTCTGGTTTGTTCAGCTGATGTTCACTAAAAATACAAGTAGATTGGCCATTCGCCATATGCCTAGTCCTCTGCCAAGTGGAGGATTGTATTCTTTATAAGATACAAGTTACCTAGTCCTGCGTATTTTGTTAGGGGAAGAATGAATGGATGATGACAGCTCTAAATGTCTGTACAGTTAGTCAGGTCGGGGACCACACAGATGGATCACTAGAGACAGAATAAAGCGTGGGGCTCCCTCTGAAGTTCTTGGCTGGGGAAAGAATTCTAAGGCATGCTATGTAGCAATATTAAAAGCAGTGTGGTTACATACAAGCAAATGCTGTGTGGAATAAGGTATCGTGCAATGGTAAATCTTGTTTGTTCCCTTAATTGCATTTGGAGTCATGGGGAGATACACTTCTGGGTGTGTCTATCTATGGAGGTTCATCCAGAGACATTTATATTTAACTGAGGACGGAAAATCCACTCAGTGTGGATTCCACCATCCCATGGGCTGGAGACCCAGACTGAACCAAAAGTAGAAAGTGATGTGGGTATCATCCTGCTTTGCTTCCTGATGGCAGACATGACATAGCCAGTGACCTCTGGCTCCTGCCACCAGGTCCTTTCCTTGATGATGGACAGTTTGTGGATACAAACTGTGATCAAAGATGCAGCTTTTCTTCCTTAAGTTACTTTTAACGGGTACTTGGTCAGAACGAGAAAAGTAGCTAATATGTACCTGCTATGATTTGAATGTATCCATCGGAGACATTCATGTTCATGTCTTCACACCTCCAGCCCTCCTTCAGCTACTCAACACCAGCATCCACATCATCACCAGCTACCAAATGCAACATATTTTCACTGTCGCCATGAGTCACATACCCTTCATAAAAGCCCAGGTCATCTCTCATCTCTCTCCATCTCTGTCTCTGTCCCTCTCTGTGTCTCTCTCTCTTTCTTCTATCCCCTCTCAGAAGCAGCCTTTTGTCAACCCCCAATAAATCTCTTGCATGAGGAGATAAAGAAAAAAAACTTAATTCCACATTCTTCTATTAATAATCTGTTTTATTGCCAAGTAGTATTCCATTGTATGGACATACCACAGTTTGTTTCTCTATGCAGATGAATATTTATATTGTTTCTAGCTCTTAATAATTATAAATTAAAGTTTAACATATAAGTTTCAATGCTAAAATTCCTTTCTTGGGGAGACACAAAGAACACCTACACCTCTTCCCAAGGTCCTGATGAAAAAGCAAGGTACAACCCCACCAAAGCTCACTCTGAGGAACCATTGAGTTTATTGGGTTCATTTACGGAGTATAGGTGAGGGGTCACTTACAGGAGAGTGAGTCCTCACCTGCTCCAAATAGCGCACAGGAAAGCCTTTTCCAAGCAGGTATGATGGTTTTTCCATAGCCTTATAGGTGAAGGCCCCTCCCCTAGTCCTTCCCTGCCTATAACACCCAGCTTCTCCGCAAGACACCAAGGCCAAATGCAATTAGAACTAAATCGCATACATCACTTGAGACAGGAGCCTGGATTCTCAGGTATGGACTCCATGACCCTCTCCTTCTATAAGAGAAGGTCACCAGTCACCTGCACAGGCTGAAGTGGTGGCAATATGGCCTGAAAAATAGCCTGTACAACACTGATTTCATTTCGTTTGGATAAGTAAACAGAAGAGAGGAAATGATGGGCTGTATTTGAAGTGTTTTATCAAGATTTACCAAACTTGGTCACAGTGTACTTACTGTGGTCCATTCCCTCCATGAAGGAATGACCCTTCTGTTGCTCCGTACTCTCTCTAGAGTGGGTATTTCTTAAACCGTAGCCAGGCTAGTAAAGTTGAAGCACGGTTCCCTGCACTATTAGCTTGTGTTTCCTGATAGCTAATGTTGGGCCTTTTCTAGGATACTCATTGTCCATTCGTACATTTTCTTGTATGTAAAGTGTCTGTTCAAGCCTTCTTCCCAATTTGTCTCACATCTAGATTGTTTCCTGGAGGATTTTCTAGCTTTAGCATTTATATTTGGTTTGGTCTGAAGCGCTTTTTGATGACTGCAAGCAACTTGGGAAGCAAAGGGTTTTCTTGGTTCCTACTTCCAGATCACAGCCCATCTTTGAGGGAAGTCGGGGCAGGACCTTAAAGAGGAGCTTGATCCAGAAATTACAGAGGAAAGCTGTTTCTGGGCTTGCTTGCACGCTCAGGCTCAACTAGATTTCTTGTGCAAACCAGGACCACCTGCCTAGGGGTGGTACCACCCACCGTGGGCTGAGCACCCCTATCTCAGTTAGCAATCAAGACAATGCCCAGACATGTGCACAGGCCAATCTGTTCTAGTCATGGGCTTGTGACCCAGTTTAATCTTTGTGTATAAGGTAAAAACTGTGTCTCCTGTTTTCCCCATATGAGCATCCAGCTGCCCCAGCACCATTTGCTGAAAAGATTATCCTTTCTCTATCAAATTACCTTGGCATCATAGATGAAAATCAATTGACCACATATGTGAGTTTCTGCTTCTGGACTCTGTTTCCTTCTGGTCATCGCTGTGTCTCTATTTATGCCAGGGTCTTATCGCCCTGCTTTCAGCAGCTGTAAAGAAAGTCCTCAGATAAGCAAGGGAAAACCCTCCAACATGTTCTCCTTTTACATTGTCTTTAGCTTTTCTTTGTCCTTCCTGTTTTATATAAAATTTCAAATACCTTTTTAAAAGATATTTGGAAGTGCTGTAAATTTCATTGTGTTGACTTTGCCAGGAAAATAAAAAAGCTTACACTAGATCCGGAGATGAAAACTTCGATGCAAACTGGAGGTTGGTTAGCTCTGTGCAGTGATGGGGAAAATGGCCTATTACCGAGACACAGCGTTACCCTGTCAGTAAATGACGGTTCACACAGAGCTGTGATCACCAGGAGCCTCCCACTCCTTGGATCTGTAGTTTGTTTTGTTTGGGAAAGGAATATCTTTTAGACACATATGTCATGATTTTTGAATTGTTAATTGAAAAGACAATCAACCTTCAAAAAGCCTGCCTCCACCACTCCGTCTTTTACCAAATCCTGGCTCCTAGCTTGGGTGCCCAGTTGGAGTCTTTACAACTCTGGGTAAGGTGGCCTAGACCACACACAGTGACCTGCAGGGATGTGCTCAGTGGTCATACAACACTACAATGAACATGAAGCTGAAGGAAGACAAAGCTCTAGGCCAAAGGCAAGAGCTATTATTAATAACACCTTCCCTGAGACATAAGGGAAGAAAGAGATGTATGTGTAAGACCAAAGTCACCTTCAGGACTCGAAAACCACAGACAGTCACGGTAACTTACCATATATCCTGACATCAGATGGACACCTGTATTCGTGTTCTCTCAAGTCATATAACTTATGGAAAGATAGGATAGATGATAGATAGATAGATAGATAGATAGATAGATAGATAGATAGATAGATAGATAGATAGATAGACAGATATAGGATAGATTAGATATATATTACACACATTCATTTTGTATATATTCACATATATGGAATGAACATTATATATTGGAATGACTTACAGGCTGCATTCCAACTAACCCAACAATGGCTAGCTGTGAATGGAAAGTCCAGGAATCTAGCAGTTGTTCAGTCCACGAGGCTGGAGTCTTAGATGATCTCCTGTATATGCTGAAATCCTGAGGTAGGCGGCTCCAATGCCAGTAAAGGAATGGATGTGCTGATGAGGCAAGGGCAAGCAGGCGAAGAACGAACAAACCCTTCCTTCTCACTGTCCTTATATAGACTTCCAGCGGAAGATGTGGCTCCTATTAAAAGCATTTGTTATCCCATCTCAAGATCCAGATCAGAAGCCCATGTCCAGCCTCAAGGTCCAGATCAAAGGCATGTTGTCTTCCTGCCTCAAGGTCCAGACCACAGATCATTCCAGGTATAGTCAAGTTGACAACCAAGAACATCCATCACAACATTCATTTATTGACACTGAGGATGGGTGCCCAGTTTGAGAAAACTCAGAGATCTAGATCAAGACTTCTGCTCAATGAGTCACACAGGGAAACTAATGCTATAATCACCACGTGGAACCTAAGCCCATGTGAGCAAGGCTATGACCTTACACCTGACTCCAGGCTTGAAGGAACCAGGTTACAATTGTTAAATGACCAATCTCAGCCATGTTACAGTCATCAAGACCTTCCTGAGACCTGGCAGACTCTGGGTATTTCTGCTTCTGGAGAATGCTACCCCAGCACAGCCTCCGCAAGTTTCCCTTATTTATTTATTCATTCTTCAGTTGGGTGGAGGGGATAACCACTCACCTATTTATGCAGGTGTGGAAGCCAGATGTTGACTTATGGTATTGTCTTCCATCTCTCCTCACCTTACTGTTCAGATAGGGTCCCTCTGGGTTCTAGTTTCATTTCTGTTGCTGTGATAAACTACCCTGGCAACAAGCAACTTAGCAAAGAAAGGACTTATTGTAGCTCACAATTCCAGGTTATGGTCCATTAATGCAGGGAACTCCCAGTGACAGGTGCTTGAGACAGCTGGTCACATCAAATGCACAGACAAGAGCAGAGAGAAATAAATTCACAGATGCTTGCTTGTGCTCAGCTCAATTTCTCTTCTCTCGACCCAGTTCAGAGCCACCTGCCTAGAGAATGGTGCTGCCCACGGTGGCTGGGTTTTCATACATCAGTTAACTTCAGGCAATCACCCAAAAGCTCATAAAACATAGGCAATCCCTTATTGAGACTCTCTTCCCAGGTAATCCTAGATTGTGTCAAGCTGGCAATGGAAGCTAATCATCACATTCACTGAGTCTGCCATGCTCTGTCCTCCCCAAAACTGGAGTTATGAGTTATGTGGGTTCTGAGGATCTGAACTCAGGTCCTCGTGTGTTTTTACCCACTGAACCATCTTCACAGCCTTGCAAACGTTCTTTTTACCAAGACGGTCCTGAAGCTGGCATGTCTTCTTCCCTAGGTGTGGGAAGTTTCTCCATCCATGTCCTTCTGGAGAACTTTATCTTACATGGAAACGTCATCCTCACTCTGCTCCAGAAAATGCTGCTGCGACTGAAATCATCCCAGCATCATGTGCCACCACAAAAGAGTCAGGAGAGGATTCGAAGGGTTATCTTTTGTGGCTCTGGAGGACATTTCTTTCAAAGAATCCTTTCACTTGTGAGATTTCACATATCTGGGCTACATGAGCTAAAATGAGGAAAAAGCAGACTCAAGAGCGGGGGGTACCATTGGTCCCTTGGATAGACCAGGACCCCAGCTGGATAAGACACCTTCAGCTTCAAAAGGGGTACGAAGAGATTCTATTTGTAAAATCTGACTTCAAATAATGAAAATAAGATCAGTTTGAACGAATTCTTTCTTCTGCTGAAGGAAATTAAGAAAGGCTCATCTCCCATTCACAGGTCGGATGAAGCATGGCTTCAAACAGAAGAAACTCCATTCTGTTCAAAGTCTCGAGCCTCCCGTGTTAGGGTCTGAATTATTCCCCAAGCTGCAAATTGAAGCCAGTGGCTTGTCGACGTGTTAACTGTGCATCCAAAAGCCAGGTGGCAAGCGGGGAAGCAGAGCTTTCTTCTCAGTCATGTCTTCGCACTGTTTCAGCCACATCCCACATCCAGCAATAACCAGACCCCAGACAAAGAGAAGATGTGAAAACCCGAAGAGCTGTCAGCTTTCAGAAGTAGCAGGAGAGAAACTAATGGGAAAGTTCCGACCGGCAGCACACTCGGGCAACAACAAAAGGCCCTGCAGTGACATTAAGGAGCGCTAGCTTGATCCTAGCAGAAGCCGAAATGAAGCCAGAATTGTAGCAGACAATCCAGAGCACGTGTTTAAAACCATGGCCAAGGGTTGGGGAAACAGCTCATTGTAAGGCGCTTGCTTCGCAAGCGTGAGGACCTGAGTTCCCCTCACTGCCAAGACACACACACACACACACACACACACACACACACACAAGAATCCATTCAGGGAATATACTTGTAACCCAGCAGTGGAAGTTGGAAACCCCAGAGCCCTAGAGTTCACTGACCAGTTGGCCTGGCCAAAATGGTTAGCCCTAGGTCCCAGTAAAAGACCCTACCTCTGAAAACAAGGTGGACAGTTGCTGATGGTGATAGCTGAGTCTGACTTTCTGGCCTCCATGTGTGCACACATGTGTACATGCACATGAACCTACATATCCATGTGCCTGAGCATGTGCGTGCACACACACACACACACACACACACACACACAGAGACCATACCATTTCTTCTGTTGTGGACTTAGCTATTCAGTCAGTGTCTGCTGCAGGCTACAGGAGATCACCTGTTTCCTCCCCACAGGTATACCTGGGTATCAGTCATGATTGACTATGGTGCACAGATCTAGCTGGGAAGAGACAGTCCCATGGGCAATCCCTTCCAGAGTTCCAGGATTACAGAGTAGGACTAGAAATCCCTTAGGGACAGAATGGGTAAAATCACAGCTGGCATCGTAGTTGCTAAGGCCAGTAAGAAGATTGAGAAACTGGACATACTCCTCCCTGACACCCACCCCAGTCACCAAACCCAGACCCAGGAACAATTCTCCACTTTTAAAAGGTCAAGTCAATATGAATCCAATTCAAAGAACATGGCACCATGGAACAACAGAGAGGCTGGAGCACCAGGACCCACCAGTTTTGAGGAAGTCAAAGGACAAGTCATCTCTGGCCCCGAGGAGCCCTGGCAGCCATGAAAACCCCATTAGACACTATGAATCTGGTGGGGATGAGGTAGGAAGGCAATGGTAAGATCCAGGCAGGTTTTGTGGTTCTTATGCACCTAAGAAGAGAATAGGGAGGTAAAAAGGGCAGAAATGAGGGGGGCAGGTGGCTCAGGTTTTGGAACACGGTTACAGCCTGACTTGGAGTAAGGAGATGCCTCAGAGGAGATGGCATCCCATCTGGACCTTCCAGTCACTGTGAAGATCTGTGCTGTGCTCAGCTTATGAACAAGTTTTAGAGACAGAAGAGGGGCCAAGATGAGGCCCCTCACTAGAGTGTGAGTGTTCTGCAAACAACTGTCATGTAGTCAAATGCCCACTACGACTCAAGAAACCGGTGCAGGGAAAACCCCAGGCTTCAGTTCTGAGCTAAGATGTCTGTGCACCTCAACGGAGACAGCAATCTCCAAACCCTCCCTAAGGGGACTCACGTAGCCACAGGACCCAGAGAGCAGGTGGTGCTGAGAATAACAGCCCCGACTTCATCCCTAGAAACAGATCTCTGCACAGCCTAGGGGAGATGCCTCCAGGACAGAGCACAGGATGAGATGGAAGTCGGCGATGAGACTTGCGCTCCTGAAGGAAAACTCCTCGCTTAAAGGAAGCCAGACAGGCAAACATGTAGCATGTATCAGCCCTTGTGGCATTTCCTTATGGTATGAAGGGACTTAGAGACACAGATGACCACTGGGGGAAACCACCTGGGAAGGGAGAGGGGGTTAGACAAGAAGCGGGCACCAAAAGCAAGAGAAGAAGGGGAATGGGCAAAGGGAAAAGAGGAAGCCATCAGGACTGTGATTCGCTCCGAGAGACATAGGGAAAGGGAAAAGGACAAATGGCACCTTGGACAGAGCAGGAATCAAATGGCTCGGGAGCAGCCCTGGGGGCACTTATGATCAGCCTTCTCTGGGCACAGCCCCCAGGACAGCTGCATTCTCTATTCCCAGTCCAGGGGTCAATAATTCCCTCTTAGGCACATGCAAGAGCCAAGAGCAACAGATCCTGAAACTTAATAAGGAAGGCCCACAAAAGAAAACGTATGCCCTTAGCAAAGAAAAGGAGAGGACACAGCGCCTATGGCTGAACATGTGCCCTCCTCCACAGGCTCATACGCTGGAACACTTGGTCTCCAGATGGGGGCACTGTTTGGGAAGGGTGTAAACATTTACAAGTGTTTCTCAACCTGTGTGCTGTGACTCCTCTGGGGGTCAAACAACCCTCTCACAGGGTCGTATAGCAGGTACCCTGCATATCAGATATTTACATTATGACTCATAACAACAGCAAAATTAGTTATGAAGAAGTAATGAAATAATTTTATGGTTGGGGTCACTACAACATGAAGAACTGCATTAAAATGTTGCAGCAATAGGAAGGTTGAGAACCAAGATATAGAAGGTGGGAACTTAGGGAGGAAGTGGGTTACTACAAGGAAGGCTTAAGGGACTGTAGCCCTGCCCCATTTCCTGTTCCCCCTCTGCTTTTTGACTGGAGAAGCCACATGACAAGCTGCCTCCTGCTATGCCTTCCCTGCCATGACGAGCTATGGTGACCCCTTGACCACAGCCAGAAGAACCCTCTAATGCTTTAAGTCACTTCTTGTCAGGTGATTTATCATAGCCATGAGAAAAGAGACTAATACCGCATCTACCATCAAGAACCTACCACAGACAACCCCTTGGCTGCCTGGCACATATACGCCTATAAATGAAGATCATTTAGTGTGGATACACACACACACAACACACACTACCCAGACATCAGTGTAAGTTAAGGGCTTTGAAGCCAGAGAATCGAGGTTTGGATCCTTGCTTGATTAGCCCACAACCTTGTGAGAGTCATTTAAACTTTATATAACTGTTCCCACATCAATAGAACAAGAACAACACCCCCCCCCATTAAGAGACCAAAAGAGGATTAAAGAAACAATGCATCCGCACAGGCTCGGCACAGTGCCTGGGGCCCAGTAAGTATCAGCTAAGTGTTGCTTGCAGAGATTTCCCACACACGCTTCACATAAACCTACAGCTAACATTAGCAGCTCAACCCTTCCCAGAAGCAAACGGCCCTGAGTCATTTCTAGTTCCAGCACCCAACTTCAGACTCAAGATCCCTGGGTAATAGTCATCCTCCCTCCCTCAGGATTCCACCACCTACAGGCTAAATGGTAAATTTACCTGCCACCAACACACCCTACTAAATGAGGGAAGGAGAGAAATGGAGGGAGGAAATGTTCAAGAGGGGGTGATCTACAACTCTAGAAGGGGAGAGCTCCGGCCGCAGGAGTTTCTTATTCCCCAGCCTGTGGGCCATCCATTGTCACTCCGGGCATCCTAGGTCTACTGACGAGAGGGAGAGGAGAGGAGGTGTGTGATTGAGGCTCCCAGCCTAGGCCCGAGTAGCAGCCACTGTGGGGCCATATGATGGCCCTGAAGAAGATGACCATGCCCTTAGGAACCTCACTGTTCCTAGTGCTTCCACTTGGGTGGCACTGGAGGACTCCAGCATACTACCTAATCACTCCCTGCACATTGTCGGGGTCACCTCCACAGATTCCTTCACGCCTCTTTGTATCCTATCCCTAGTCCTATAAGAGAGTAAGAAACTTCTAGAAAGCCCGCGCACCTACCAGCTCTGTCTCTCCACCCACACCTCCATGCCATCCGCTCCCTTTGCACACAGAGCTTCTGGGATCCTGCTTGCCAGCTTTGCCTCAGTCTCTCACTCCCTGCTGCCTGCCCAGCTTGGGTCTGCCAGGCACCACCAGGCTCTTTTCTTCTCTTCCCTTTCTGCCCAGGCACACATCAGAGACCCTGAGCTCGCAGCTCCCACCTCCAGTCAGATAGCTCTGAAGGAAGGGAGCCACACACAGCAGCCCTGAATGACCCAGCTGTTTTCTGAATGATTGATGATGATGGCTTTGACTTCTCAGCGTGTGTCATGAGTTTTAACTCACCACACGGCCCCTCAGTACAGGGCTCCTCTGTGCTCAAGTCCTTCATTACATCCTTCCCTGGGCGGTCCAAGCTCTAGCCCCAATGAGCATAGGAAGCCCTACAACCTTTGTTATAGTAACAAATGAGTGCAAGGATAAAAGATGTCTACATCAGGATAGACACACTTCCTCCTTCATAACACATAGTCCCGGAGTGTGCACACTTATTACAAGCTTCCTAATTAGATGTCCTTGGAGTTTTCTCTTTGAAGAATCCATTCTCTGAACTATGAGCTTTCTGAAGTATCTCTGTTGCTGCGTTTCCCTATTAGCAAGTCTTGTGGCAACCTTGTTCTCCATCTGTGAAGGGCACAGAGAACGGGATGGGCTGAGCTGTTCCTGTCTCCTCCTATGCCCTGAAGACTTCGGTGATCTACTGCCTGAAGGACAGGTCACAGACAGGGCTGATTCTATGGACTGGAGCATGTGCCGCAAGCTCACCATTGCCTGCCTCACCCCACCATGCTCAGTCATGGTCGTGGAGGCGAGGCCACATCTGAAGACATTCTTTGGCTTCTTGAAGTGGCAAGTCGGGCCCTGCTGCTGTTGCACAGCTGCCCCTCACCTGGCAGCACCTCTCTGCATGAGAAGGTGCTGTACTTACCTATGAAAGAATAAAGCACTCAAGGGATCCTGGAGGGAAGAGAAGGGACTTTCTGAAGTCACACGTGGACAGCAAGAAGGCACTAGAGTGGGAAGCATGATATACAGGAGCCAAGGAGGCCACCCCTAAGCCACGGCTTAAACCACCACACAGCCAGGCACTCTGCTATGCTAATTGACTTTTACTGAGCGGTCTCTAATTGTATAAGTCTTGCTTCACCATGAACCTGGGCCCAACAATGGGCTCTGGACACTAAGCAACAGAGAAGGAACAACGACAAAATCAAGCCCATCTCCAGCCAAAACTGGAAGTTCCACACAGCTGGGTTTTTGTAAATACTGGCATGTGTCCCTTGCCCCATCAGAGCAAGGGCCAAATCCAAGCTCCACCCATCTGACACCGAAGGCCTTAGTTGCTTTGAACATCATTAAACCAGGCACCCCATGAAGGAACCTGGAGCGTTCTGAGTTTTCCAGCATCTGAGGCAAGGACAACAGCCCTTGGGAGGAACATTTATTGAGCACTAAACATGGGCCAGGTTGTAAACATTCAATTTAAGACCCCATCCTGCTGTGAGAGAGTGTGACAGTTTTAACTGCCAACTTGAGTCTCAGTGAGGTGCTATCTAGATTAGGTTGACCTGTGAGCATGTCTATGGGATTGTCTTGACTGAGGTGGGAGGACCCACCTACAGTGGGTGGACCCTGGAAAAGGTGAGCTGAGTGCAGGCATGCATGCCTTCGATGTCCTGTTCATGATTATAAATGCAGCGTGATTAGCTCCCTCCAGTTTCTACCTCTGTTACATCTCTGCTGTGACTGGCTGTAGTCTGAAACTGTAGGCTGGAGTAAACCACTCCTTCCTGAGAAGTTTTTTGTAAGGGTGGTTTATCACAGCAAAGGAGATGAAGCCGGAAGAGGAAGGGTAGTAATTAGCCCCAGGATAGAGATCCTAAGAGTGTTCCGAAGATCAGAGGCTAATCATGAATAGAACTGAGATCCACACCAGCACCTAAGCAATATCACTTTCAAAATGTGGATGAGAGTCATTTCAATTTGTCTGCTCCAGAACTCCACACAGCTTTGGACTCCAAGGGAGGGGGAGGCAGGCTCTCCCAGAAGCACCTGCCTGAAGGCTGTCTCTACCCTGTATCTAATCCATTAAACAACCAGGCTCATTTTGCTAATGCCTCAATCTTGATATTAAGATACTTGTGTCACTCAAGCCATGGCCCCGACGGTGTGGCAACCCAACCCACTCCCTGCCTCCGGCCCTACTACAGGCCACGCGATGTTCACCTGCTGATTGAAATAATGCAATTAAGGGGTATAGAAAATCCATTCTGCGTAGTGCCATCTGCATGCACGTCTGACAGCTAATTTGATTGGTGCTCTGTAATCAATAAAGCACTCATGCAGTAGCCGGGTAATTCACCTCGATTTTTTTCCCTATACTGTTTATAAGTGAAAAACAGTCCCCACTCTGTCCCTGCCAGCACCTAGGGCCAGGTAGTGGAGATCTTGGAAAACGAGCACATGAAACACACAGACAAAGCCCAGGATGTGTCCAGAAGGCCAGTACTTACTTTGGGTGAATGGATGGTGTTCTTCTGGGCTAGAAAATGACAGCCCCATAGTCCAACCTAGAAAGGAAGGTGGTACCAAGCAATCTCTGTCTTAGGGGAGTGTCTGCATCCTAATCCTTCTCTGATATTGAAGGGTTTGGAAACCAGCTTCCGTGTGAATGAATAGATGGAAGGGTGGCTAGAAAGGTGAATGGACAGGTTAGAAAGTATCCTACAATAATATGAACTAACAAAAATGTTAAAGGAGAAATAAAGAAAAAGCTGATGGTTAATCTCATTTGTTAACTAGATGAGATCCAAAAATCCCTAGGAGATGGGCCTTTCCGCACGCCTGTGACAAACTGTCTCAATTAGGTTCACTGAAGTAAAAAGGTACTTCCACTGTGGGTGGCACCATTCCTCAGGCTGAGATCTTGAATTGCTTACAATGGAAAAAGTGGGCTGCACACCAGCAAGTCTCCATCGCTGGCTCCTGGTGGTGGATGTGAGGTAACTAGCTGCTGCAAACTCTTGCCACCTGGGACTTCCTCACCATAATGGAATGTACCCTGGAAATGTGAGTCAATCGAAGCCTTGTCTCCCCTGAGCTGCTTTGGTGAAGCATTCTGATGCAGCAACGAGAAAAACAAGGCAAATGTTGGGGCAAAGGCTAGAGTGAACAGAAGAGGACCCCCCCAGATCAGCTGTCTAGATAAGCCTGTGCTGGGAACACGGTTCTGATTAAAAACCCGCAAGCAGAACCAAAGATGGGGGTTGGGTTTTGTGTGTTCTTGTTGTTGTTGTTGTCGTCGTCGTAGTTGACCAAGAATTGTCTGGAGAAAGGATATAGGGGAGAGGAATGGGTAGAAGGAGGGAAAAGCAAGGAAGCAGCCACCGCTGGAGTCTGAAACCTTCCTCCCTCTGCAGTATCCTCTGAAGCACAAGCTGCCCCACCGCTGAGCTAAGATGTCTGGCCTCCTGAACTCCCTGGTTATTGACTGGATCTGGACCACCCCCATCACCAGGGTCAGAAAGTGGCAACGCTTCCTGGGCAAAGTAAGTCTCACTTGTCACAAGGCAATGCCTGGAGGACAGAAGCACCGGCAGGAGGGGGTCAAGGGAGTCACCCACAGCATCTCCTCAGTCACATGACCAGTGGTGCCCTCTGGCCTCTAGCTGGTCCACTTAGCAAAACAGTGACTTCTTCATCTAAATACAGGTACAGTTGCAGTCAGCTTACCCGATGGCCAGACCACATGATACAGAACAGCAAGCAGGGCTGCACTGTGGGGTGTGCTAAGCAGCTGAACATAAGAGATCGGCGTACCCAGCTCCTGTCAGAAGAGTCACCTCATGATTCTCCAAGTCCCAGTTTCCCAGCACATCGTAGGCACCTGCTGAGCACAACCATTCTCTACTCCAAGGCAGACATACAGAGAAAAGGAAAATCTATATCCTCCAAACTACAGAGGGATGATATATAAGGCAACAAAAGCTATTTTCAAGGCTGGTGACAGACAGAGAGGGGAAATGAAATCTCAGAAGCACAGCCGCTGAGCACAGTCAGCAAGAGGACAAGGTGGGTGACATGGAGAGCGGCTGACTGACAAAAGGCACCCATCAAGTTGAACAATGGGCTCCTTGGCCCTCAAAGAGACAGAGGTGGAGGGGACATCTCATTGTCAAGCCAGATAAATGCGAAGGTGGGTCAGTGAGAGGGCTCAGCGGGTAAACGTGCTTGCTGCCCAGCCTGCAGGCCTGAGTTCAATCTCCAGAATCCACTCTCAACTCCTGAAAGGTGTCCTGACCTCCACAGGCACGTCATGGCACATACATGGTTATACACACACATGCACAATAAAGTAAAAATAAATAAATGTACAAAACAAATAATGGAAAGAGGCTATTGAAAATTAAGCTGTTTCCACCTCTAGGGAGCATAGGGATGAGAGAAGGGGATGAAAGAGAGTCCCTCTTCCTACCAACCATGTAAAGGAGAGGCCATGTGGGTTCTTCAGTCACGGAAAGAACTGTGCGCGGCAGGACCCAGTGTGCAGGCAGGGTACTGCCCTAAGAACAAGGGCCACACAGCTGAGATCAAAGGCCAAGTGCTGAACAGCAACACATCTCAAGCGGACTGAGCATCATCCTGCCTGAGAGTCATCCTGGGCCATGCTTTTTTGCTGCCTTCAGATTCCCTCAGATTTGCAGGGGAAATATTTGAATGCTCCTTTCCCTTAGGAGCAAAACAAGAGCCTATTAAAGGAATCAACATTGCCCGGAAGCAGGACATCAGAAAAAGGAAAAGCCCTCCAAGTCTAGCTCAGACGTGGGAGGTTCTGGACTGGGCTGGAAAAGACTGTAGATGTGAAAGAGTGGATACTCTTGTTCCTGATGAGGTGATGGGGGCGGAGGGGGAGGGATACAGGAGGAGGCAAGGCCCATGGTATGAGGGAAGGTTAGTGACAACTCCTACCTGGCATCCAAGAACTGGGGCAAGCACCGTTCTTGAAAAGCCAAGGGGTCTAAAGAAGGCAGCTGCCATTTGCTGGTGGACAATCTTTACCCTGCCCCAGGTCGAGCACAGTGGTCCTGGCATGGTGCCTTTAAAAGCGAAGACACTGGAGCCTAAGCCCGGTTCACTACAGGTTCACTGATGGGCTGACTCTGTGGCTCACTCCTACTGTGACTGTGGGAAAAGTCACTTTATTTCTCTGTACTTCTGTTTCCCTCCTGGTCCAAAACAAGACTGATGAACAGTAGACCCCATAACCCCAGCACTCAGAGGGCAGAGGCTTGGCTTGAGAAATGAGAGTTCAAGGCTAACCTGGCTGCTGCAGGAATAAAACTCCACCTCAGAACAGACAGATCACGGTATGGAAAGTACAGTTCATGTGGCGAGCTTAGCGCATTTGCATCTCTGAAGTCAAGCCGCAGACTCAGAAGCTGCTGGCACCTATAAGCCTGGGGAAGTTATTATCAGTGCTCTCTGTAAACAGGTATGAGCCAGATGAAGGACAGGCAAACTCCAGTCAGGTGACATTCTATCAGCCCTTTGTTCATTCTCCTGGATCAACTTTCCCCCTAAACAGCTTCTCTTTTGGCTTCAAAAGCTAACTGTTGCACTAAGAAACCTGTGAACTCCTTCTGCCCACCAATGGTTAGTCTGTGGTGGTCACATGACTTCTATCGGCCCTCTAGTACAAGCAATGACTGGCAGCCAGGTTGGGCAGGTCTAGGACAGACACGGTGTTCTCTATGGTATCACTGTTCAGTCTCTAGGTCAGTCAGCACCTAAGCTTACACCTGGATTTTTCTACCTCCATGAATTCCCTTCATGGTTTCAGCCATCTTTGTTTCAAGGGAGACACGGAGGCAATCACAGGAAAGTGGAAAATTTATGAGCTCTTACTTGCCAAAGCCCTGCTGTCAGCCCTCAATTAAGCCAGAACTTTCCTAAGCTCATTTGAAACTAATGTCACCTTAAAAAACAAGCCACAGGGGGTCCCTCTCTGCTCCGCCAAGAACTGGTCAGGCGCAATTCAGTGGCTTCAAGCCCTCAGTCAGGGATGAGCCTGACTCCCACTGTGTGATGAGTGTCTGGAATAATCGGGGCTTTGATCTTTAGAAGCCCTTGGTGCCCGCTGTGCTGCAAGGTGCTAGAGACAGGGCTGTCACCAAGCAGTGAGACACCCCTTTATAGGTCCTGTTCTGCTGCGGAGCATGTGGGCGAGGACACTGAACTGGCTCTTTGCTGCAGTCTAAATCAAAGCCCTGGCTTTTCACCCTTGTTCCTTGAAGCACAGTTGTTCCACCACCCCGGACAAAAGGCCGTATCATCAGCTTTGTAGTTCGTAAAAAGCTCTTTCCATCTGTTTCTCCCTTTCTTTGCAGGCTGAAGGCGAGCAAGTGAGCAGACGAGCGGGCAAGCAGGCATAGGCTTGGCCTGAGATGCACCCTTCTTGCTCCCTAAAGTGTCGATGGGATGTGGGAACTCGAGCAATTTCCCCAGAGCATTTGAAAGATTCTGCTTGCGTTTCCATGGTAATTTTACAGAGCTGACACTCAATAGGTGTTCTGTAGATTGGATTTATTGAAGGGAAAAGGCATGTTAGAGATTCCTATACCCGGAAAGTATAGCAAAGTCTACTGAGATTTCTTTGGCTCATCAAAGGAACTGGTGAGGAATGGGGGGGGCAGTGGGGTCAAAGCTGCTTATTTTCAGGACTGAGGCCTCAGCCCCAGCTTTTCCTCCTCCTCTCAATCAGGAAAATAACACGCTATGAGTTCCTCAGGCCATAAGCAAAAACATAATTTTAAAGATTTATTTTATAAATAAACGCATATGTGCCTTTGTCCAGCCCCCACCCTCCAAAAATAGCAATTATAAAAAGATACTCCTGCCAGATGTGGTAGGGAACACCTGCAATCTCATCACGCCAGAGGCAAAGGTGGGAGGATCTTCACAAGTTCAAGGTTAGCCTGGTCTACACAGTGAGGTCCAGACTAGCTTGAGCTACACAGTAGACTCTTTGTCCTCAAAACAATTAATTAACTAATTAATTATTTTAAATTAAATAAAAGGAGACTCCCACTGCTGGGCTATACCATACAGAGAATGTTTCCAGAGCTGGGAAACCAACTCCTCGCTGCAGGCACAGCCCTTCCATTAGACACACCCCCAGGCGGTCTGTGGATTTGGTTTGCTGTCCAACTGGAGGAGGCTCTGGTTTCATCTTTATCAGAAAATATTTTAGACCTAGATTAAACTTTAACAGGCAAGGTAGCTGAATAAGAGCAAAGAGTGAAGAGGCCCCAGCCTCCACAGGGAGCCGACAGCATGAGCATGAGTGAACACATGAAGAGACAAGCCATCAGATCTCTTGGAGAGGGAGGACAGACTGCGGAGAAATGTACAAACCCACACATAGTGTATGCAGATTAATGTTCTCTCAGCCAGAGCCACAGACCAACACAAGCACGGCGGCGGGCAGGCGCACTGCAAATAAACCGGCTCTTCGGCAGAGATGTGGACTTAGACATCAGATTCCAAGCTGCCCTGCCCTTTGACCCCTCAGGCTCATCAAATCCACCCATAATATCTTTATTCGGGGGTCAAAGCTGCCTGGCAGATTCCCCCAAAGAAGCAACTCCTCTCCCACATGCTAAAACCGCCACTCAGCTCAGTTAAAACTACAGACTGTCACTTTGTCAATAGGAGCAGCCCATTTCTGAGGTCAGATCAATTCCAGAACAAAGTTTTGAGTGACAGTCTCACCCCTGGAGGGGTTCCAGAAGCACTTGCTTTTTTTTTTTCCACTCCCCTCATGTTAATGGCAAACAAGTTCCCCATGATGGATGTACCTACAATTAATATTGAAGGGACAGTTAATGATTTCAAACACTGCTCCACGGGCCTCATATTTTAGATTTCAAACTCTCCTTTCAAAGAAGGATTCATTTTCAAAGCCTAGGAATGAATGCTAATACATTAGACAAAAACAAGTTTTATAACACCTTACCAAATAAAGCCGAGAAAGTCGTCTGAAGGCTCCCACTCAGCCAAGATAACCCCATTATCCTTGAAACACTCACAGCAGGCGGGGCTCTGCACTAGGAGCCTGTCCCATTGCCCTTTGTTTCAGGGGATTTGACATCTACAAATCACGGATCCACACACATGTGATACACACATCATTCCAGAGACCAGCAGTCACCACGCACACTTGAGTACACCTATGATTAGTGCTCACTTTGAGTCTAGATTACAAGTCGAGAAGTTCCTGGAATGGCAAGGCTCTGCCCTCCGCTCAAACAGCCATCTGCTATTGAACATTACTGCTAAAAGAAAAAAATTTAAATTCACAAGGCAAAAGAAAAAACTGCATTTAATATAGAAAGAATAAAAACTCAGTTTGGAGGCTGGGGCGGGTGTGTGAGACTGCTCGCTGTGTTGCAGAGGACTGAAGCTCAGTTCCCACCATTCGCACTGGGCAGCTCGCAGCACCTGCAACTCCACGACCAGAGGACCCAGTGCCTTCTGTGTGCATTCACAGAGAGAAACACATAACTTTTAAAAAAAGATGTAGTCAATTTGGCTCCCGAATGTGGGAAAATTGCCTTCTCCATATAAAGGCATCCCCCTTGTTGTGTGGGAAAGTTTTCCTGAGGAAGGCAGAACACACACATCTGCTCATCCCAAAAAGGGAACCCAGGACAGACCAAAGTAACTAGTACACCATTGTCCAATTTGGTGAACCAGTGAACCACTGAGGCTACTTTCAGGGGTAGGAGTGAGGGGTCACTTAGGAAGAAGAATCACTCAAAACCAGCTGCACACTGTTGGCAGAGAGAAAAATACTAGTCCCAGGGTAAATGAACAAGAACCAAAGTCGACAGAAAGCTGGTATTGCTAACGTTATGGACAGTATCCAAAGAGCTATTCCATTTCCACCAAGAAGACAAAGAGAAACAGCATAGACATTTAGGCAATAAAATAGCAAAACTAACTATTTAAAATAACAGTATATCGCTGCCAACTGCTAAACTGTTCAACCCAGCCCTGAGAAACAGAACAAGGGAGAGACACCCCCACCCCTTCCTGAAGGATGGAGGAATGTTGCATTAACACCTCCTGTCCACTAGGGGCACTGTGAAAATAGATACACTAAGCTCTGACCAGAGAGCACTTAGCCCTAGAGCCCATGGCTATTCCCTGTCATAGTGTTCATGTTGCTCTACTAAAGGACCTTCTGGTACAGCCACCTTTAGGGACAGGGATCTGCTTCTCTCTCCAGCATGGAGGGGGGGCATGGAGGACAAAGCCTATGACCTTCACATCCTGGAGTCAACCAATGCACTAAGTTCATGATCCAAATGATTCTATCACAAAATAAATTTCGCCGGGCAGTGGTGGCGCACGCCTTTAATCCCAGCACTCAGGAGGCAGAGGCAGGTGGATCTCTGTGAGTTCGAGACCAGCCTGGTCTACAAGAGCTAGTTCCAGGAAAGGCTCCAAAGCTACAGAGAAACCCTGTCTCGAAAAACCAAACCAAAAAAATAAATAAATAAATAAATCCCTTTCCAACTTTCTCTCTAGCTTTGGCATGCCAAGGAAGCTAAAGGGTCAGCCCCGGAGAGTCCTAACCCAATGATTCTGTCTAACCTGTGGTGCCTGGTAATTTAACGATTCCTTATTGAAATAGCAGCCAGTCCTGATCACGGATCCCATAACACAATCCAGCAAGTGTCAGTAGCAGACTCTTGGTGTGCAGAGACCTCTGCTTCTCTGAGGTTTGTGCTGACAATAAATTGCCTCACCTGCCAACTCCAACCCGATGCATGGAGCCAGCACAAGACTCTCAATTACTACCAATTAAAGAAACAGGCTAAGAGAGTATGTAAATTGAGATGGATTATGCAATCAAGCTCTAATAAGACCTGATGGTTCGGGAATAAATCTGGGTTGGGTTTCGTTTCATTTCTGTTAGCTCCGTTAAAGGCATTGAGAAATGAACTCTTGGCTATCCCTGTCACCTCCCTAGCCTCAGATCACCTCTGGGTCCTAGGCAGCCAGGAGAGTGGCTTCTGAGCAATGGGCTCAGGGGCTGATGGGCAGGTGAATACTGAGGTAGTAAGTAGCTCACGTACACAGTTTTGAATTCACAAACCCAGCTACTTCCCAGCCCCTAGTAGGGGTCTGGGGGGAGTTTAGGTGTAGATGGCAAAAGGAAGTTTCTAGTTGCTACATAAGGGATTTTCTGTGCATCCCGGAGGAAGTTGAAAAGAGGGTGATAAAGGGGGCTGTGTTTCGTGCTGGGACCAGCAGAGTCAGTCCCCAAAGCATTTCTTCTGACACCCAGGCAAATTCAACATCATGACCCAGTCAAGCCATCTAAATGTGGAGCTGAAAGGCCAGCCCTGCCCTTCCACAATCTTGACCACCCTTCTCAGGCTGGCAAGAAGGAAGAGGTGTCAAAATAAAAGCCTGGCAGCATCATATCAACCTGAGTCTTAGAAGTGACTTGGAAAAGGTTCAGGGCACAAAATGCAATTTAAGCCTGGTTCTATTAGAGCTTAGGAGACACTGTGAAAAATCTCATGACAAAATATATTTAATCTACTTTCTTCTTAAGTTAAATATGTTCTGTAGAAGGGAACAGGCCTCTAAATCCCCTTCTCCCCCGGGGGTTTTAATTCAGATCGGAATTCACTCCTCCACAGTGTGAGCCGACTACTGATTACTGAGAGGGGTTTGGGGAGGAGTGGGAGGGGGGTAAAAGGTAACAAGTTCATATTTTGATCCCAGTCCGTGAGAGGACAATTCTGAGAATATACAGAACCCAGAGGGACCCCAAGAAAATCATCTTTTGGTAGGTATCTGACCTACTAATTACCTACAAAATCCAGGGCAGACACTCATTCCACCAATTAATTATGCAGAAAGCCCAGCACAGTAGGGAATTCAAGCCATGGGTGAAGGGAGAATCATGGCACACTTTCTGCATTCATTTCCTCCCAAGGTGGTCTCTGGGGACACCTCCCACTGTACAAGCCGGGGAGCCTTTCCTGTCTCTAGCCTCCACAAATCTGCTTCCACCAGGGCCCAGGTCCTCATGGACAGACCTTGAAGGGACTGTCAAGACTGGGTCAGGCAAGAACATCATTATGGGTGAGCCCAGTTGTGTGTGTCTCTCTGGATCCCAGACGGAGGTCATGACTCAAGATAAGGGAGAATCCAGAAGGTCAACAAGGACTTTACTTCTAGAACTTTCTAAGGATCCTGGTGGCTGCTCTGGTCCAAGCACCTATCATAGCAGTCAGCCTCTGGGATGCTTCTATTAAAACCCCATAAGCATTGGAGCCCCGCCCACAATAGCAGCCACCTCTGTTAGCCTTTGCCTCCATGACCCCTCTGGGCACTTGCTGCAGGTAACTACTGATGTGCCTAAGGCAAAGTCAGAGCACCTCCGACGCACTGTGACAAAACACCCAGCAGAAGCTATTTAAGGAAAGAGGTTTGTTTTGGCTCATAGTCAGAGGGTACCGTCCCCAGAGGCACAGAAGTCAGGGCAGCAGGAGCTGAGGCGGCTGGTCACACCCCGTCCACAGACCGGAAGCAGAGAGCTGAATGCTGGTGTTCAGCTCGCTGTCTCCTTTGTATTAGGCCCAGGTCCTGACCCCATGGAATGTTGTCACCCATATTTAGTACGGGTCTGCCCTCTTCAGTTAGTCCTGGATGTTGGGGGCCGTGGACCCCCAGACCCTGAATTTCCTGTAAACAACTCACTTGAGGCTGCTCTGAGCAAAACAACTTGTTTTCCTGTGTTTGCAGCTACTGGGAGCACGAGACAGGGGAGTGGTTTCTGGTGGCTGCAGCTGAAAGAGCCCGAGAGCGTGGCCAGATCACTGTAAAAGCTGCCCCTGAATACAATAAAGTGGGCATTCAGGGCATTCTTGGCATTCTTGTTTCAAGGATGACCCTGTCCCCGCCTCTCTGTCTGTGTGGGTATGTTTAAATCTCCAGCCCCTTTCCTGGTTCGCATACCGTCCAGTAGTGCAGGTGCTACACCTGGAAACTCCCTCGCAGACACACCTAGAACCTTGCTCCTCAGTGACTCTAGATCCTGTACAGTTGAAAATGTCAACCATCACAGACCCTTTTCCTGCCAACGAAAAAAAAATCACCTGCCCCACCTCCCCCACCCAGTGGACCGTGCTACACTTTCAGTACAGGAAAATACCCAGTGGTCTCCAACCTTTGTGTTCTCCCAAGTGGCAACCGTCACCACCTGCTGGGCACTCCACCTCTGCATGAAATCTTATCCAGTGGACCCAGCTGCTTTCCAGGGTTCTTCCTTCTTGGGAGTTTCTTCCTGTCAACAGTGTCTGTCCCAGCACCCTTACCCAAAGCTCTCAAACACCGGTGGCCCCAGGAAGTTGAGCCCGGTCCTCATTTGGTCCTCACTGACACACCTGCAGGCTCCTCAGACTAAAGAACGAAGCACGTTGGAAGAACTCCATCTCCCAGAAGGCAATGCCCATTCATCACGGCAGAAGCCTCAGCATATTTCGGGAGCATTTGTCATTCTCATGGCCTAGTTATCAACTTCTCAGCCTGTAAGTGTGATCCCCCAGGAGTAAGGAGTGTTTCTTATCATTATCCGAGGAAATTGTAAAATACTAGGATTCAACGGAACAGTTGTCAACTCTGGCTTTGGAGTACCCCATCGGGTGGGAATTAAATGCTGGCTCCATCAAGCCATATTGAGCAGCTGAGATTGCCACAGCCAGTCATCAAAGAGACAGATGCTCCCTTATTTGCTGGGGCGGCGACGGCAAGAGGCACAAACTCTGGGCAGATGGAGGGGGAGGTAGCAAAGATAATCATAAAGAAACTGGAATTATTGACTCTCTGAGAGATGTTGGGCAAAATAGACTATACCCAGGATAAATAGTCCTTTTACAAAATGCTTTCAGGAGACTCGACAGCCATTTCTCCTTCCTCTGCTCAAAGCTATCTTTGAGATGTGTGCCAACCACCTGTTTCTGCTGAAAACCATTTAGGGTGGATGCGTGGGCTTGGGAGTCTTCACCTCACAAATTCTGGTGGGGTCGCTTGCTAATGGAATTGAACAAAAGGAGGCTCACGGGCAGGTCAATGACATCAGACTTTCTCCTCGTCTCTGCTGCTAATGGAGGCTGGAGTCTTCAGAGGTGGCAAAGGGCTGCCAAGTGCTGGCAGTCACTGTGCAAGTCACATCCTCTCAGGCACACTCCTGAGATGGTTGTCACCTGAGATGCTAGGCCAACAAAGGGTTGCAAAGAAGAGTAAGGCACAGACTGGCGAGGAGAATGGGGTGGATGCTGCCTACTTTGCTGACACCTGTCAAGATAACCCAAAGGAGTAGATCCAAGGAGCACACCATGAGATGAGCCCAGTACCTCTGAGGGCCCAGCCAGAAGACTACGCCCATCAGAGGGAGGCCATTGCCCACGGCTTCTCCACTCACAGTACATGTTCTTCTCTAGAATGAGTGAGAAGCAACTGTGACGGAGGAGAATTGGGAGCCCCCTCCAATGCATGTGTGACAGTGCTGATCTGTCACTGCTCGGGAGCTTGGGGAGGATAGTGAGGGTCTGAGGGTCTATTCTGACTCCACAGATGTCCCCAGAATAGAACATGGAGAAGGATCACCACAGCCTGTGACCAAGCAGCAGTTTCTGTCCTTCTGACTAGGTTGCACGTGTGGTGATCTAAGCACCAGGCTCCCTGGCTTTGTGAAGATGTGGGGATGCCCCTTCAGTAAAGAGAAAAAGAAATAGAAACTCTGTCTGGCTCTCCCAAAATTATGACTCTAACTTGGGTGTTGTTTGCCATGAAGGAAACCATGATAAGCCAATGTCCTTCACAGAGCCAGAAACAAATAAACAAACAAACAACAATACACATTTTAACAGCAGAGAAAAGGCCTCCCTGGTGGTCATTTCAGGACCAGAAATGTCCACACCAAAAATGCAGCTCTTGCCTTGAAAGGAACAAGAGATAACTTATTCTGGAACCAAGCAGGAGTGACGATGGTCCAGAAACCCCAAATATTATATTTCAACATGGTGACTGCTTCATGAGGTTTTTATAGTAAATGTGGAAATCATAAATAAAGATACTTTTTAAATATAATGATGAAGACAGGGTTGGAGAGATGGCTTAATGGTTAAAAGTAGTAGATACCACTGTTGCAAAGGACCCAGTTTCAGTTGCCAGTACCAGTAACTGGAGGTTTCTCATCCTACCTGGTCCTGCAGCCGCTTTTAAAATAACCACTCAGAGGCTTAATATTAATTACATAATGTTTGACCTATTGTTCAGGCTTATTACTAGCTAGCTCTTACAGCATAAACTAAACATAATCTATATTTAGCCATATGGCTTAGTACTTTTTCTCAGTAAGGCATTCTCATCTTGCTTCCTCTGCATCTGGCTGGCAACTGCGTCTCTGCCTTTCTCTTCCCAGAATTCTCCTAGTCTGCTTACCCCATCTATACTTTCTGCCTGGCTATTGGCCAATTAGCATTTTATTAAACCAATATAAGTGACAAGTCTTTACAGTGTACAAGAGCATTATCCCACGGGAAGTACCCAGGCTAGGTGTTTCACCCAATCTGGGGGTTACCACTGCATGTAACTCTAGCTCCAGGGCAGCCTGATGCCCTTGTTTAGACTCTGTGGGTACTGCATTCCTCTGTGTGTGTGTGTGTGTGTGTGTGTGTGTGTGTGCATGTGCACCCATACATGCTTGCTTACTTGCTTAATTTTAAAGTAAAATCTTCAAATACATCTGTATGGATGAAAATAGAAAGTGGCTTACAGCAAAACAGGGAACTCTCTGTTGGGGACCTCGGAAGTTAATGACACTCTTAGCTTTTGGCTTTGTGCTGTTCTGTTTGTATATTCCATGAGAATTTACCTGACCGTCATAGAGATGTTAAGTCAAACACAGTGGTCAGCAATAAATGGGTATTTGGGGTGCTAAGTATAGCCCAGATAATTTGGCTGTGAACCTGTACCTTCCTAAATCTCCACAATCATTGAATTTCTAATCTATGGGTTTGCCTTACTGGCCATTTAATGCAGTGTGGCTTTTCTGGGAACTTGTGTGGGAAGCTGACAAAGACCTGCGTGAATGTGTATAATTGGCATGG
>JAQHUG010000084.1:1339578-1390644 GCA_028555095.1 Dicrostonyx torquatus | reverse complement strand
TAGGACCAGTGTCTGTGAACAAGGACCAGTGTGAAGTTTCCTCACACAGAGACCCCCTACTGTGATTGGCTAACTTATCTGCCTGTTAGCCTAAATGCACTGATTTCCCAGGTTGCTGCTGGTGCATCTCCAACACCAAGCATGCCCCACCTGACTCCAGCTTTTCTGCACATATCTGACACTTCTTCATTTCCTCATCGCCCTGGTCAGGTTTCTAGGACCCAGAAGCATGGTTCATGGCAGACTCCAGTTAACAGAAATTCACAAATCAAAGGGAAGACTGTGGAGGCAAGAGACCCGGACCACAGACCAGTGGGGGAGCCTTCTCACCTGCTCTCTCTTTAGTATCCTTGCACAGGGATCAAGCTGTCTGGAGCACCCACACAGTGCCTTCTTATGCAGCAATGAAGCCCTGCCCAGAAACACAGAAACCGGCTTGGCTGGTGGCAACTGGCAGATAAGATCAGTTCTGGCCATGAGTGGGGGCTCGATCCTCATGGCTTAGGCATTTTCTTCTAACTTCTCTTAAGTAAAGGAGATTGGATCCCTTGAGTCCTCTGACCCAGGAGACTCATAGTGTTTGGCTTCTGTTCTGGCTTCCCTGTGGGATGGGCAATTGTACAGGCTATTAAGTTAAGCCAGGAGGCCACCACCCCAGTGGCTGGCATGGTGTGACAACTGGATCAATGAGCTGTGCCACCAAGTAACTCTTTGATCCTGGATGAAGCTATAAACATGGGCTCACATCCTAGTTCAGTCCCTTAACTTCACTAAGCTGTGGCTTCCATCTCTATAAAAGGAGACATGATGGTTGATCTTTGTTGTCAATTTGATTGGATTTAGAACTACCCTAAAAATGCACCCCTGCGTGTGACTGTGAAAGTCTTTTGAGAAAAGGGCCAGCTTGGAAGGAAGACCCATCCTGAAGGTGAGAGGCACAATGCCATAGGCTGGGGCTTCAAATGCATAGGAATGGGAAAGCAAGCTGAGCACCAGCACTCATCTCTCTCTGTCTGCTTCCTGGATGCTGATGCAATGAGACCAGTGCCTCAGGCCAGGCCTTCCCCTCCAGGATGGACTGTGCACCCACACTGTGAGCCGCCCTCCATAATGGACTGTGCACTCTCACACTGTGAGCCACCATCCATGACAGACTGTGATCCCACACTGTGAGCCACCCTCCATGATGGACTGTGTGCTCTCACACTGTGAGCCGCCATCCATGACAGACTGTGATCCCCCACTGTGACCTGCCATCCATGATGGACTGTGCTCCCACACTGTGAGCCACCCTCCATGATGGACTGTGCTCTCTCACACTGTGAGCCACCCTCCATGACAGACTGTGCTCTCTCACACTGTGAGCCGCCCTCCATGACGGACTGTGATCCCACACTGTGAGTCGCCCTCCATGATGGACTGTGCTCTCTCACACTGTGAGTCACCGTCCATGATGGACTGTGCTCCCACACTGTGAGCCACCCTTCAGGATAGACTGTGATCTCAAACTGTGAACCAAAATGAACATTTCCTTCCTTATGTTGCTTCTGTTGGGGTATTGTTACAGCAATGAGGAAAGCACCTAGTATAGGAAAAAGGGAAATACAGCGACAGAGTCTAAGTTAGACGTTCAGCCATGGGGTAGGCTGGAGATCCAGGCAGAGAATCCTCTTGCTCCATGTTACCCATGAGGAAATACTGACCTACAGTGTCAACAGATGAGACAGTTTGTCCAAGGCACGTAGAAGACTCAGAAACAGACAAGAAGACTAGATTTACAATTCAATCAGCCAGCCCTGGACAGCAGAGCCAAGTGAAACCTTGTAATTTTGTAATGAATTAGTGAAGAAATAAATATGTTATCATATGTTATCTTAGTCATAATGAATTTTATTAGGAGAAATAATATCCTCAAAATAGAGCTGATAATAGTTAAAATTTCACACTGACCAATCTGAGATACATATATAAATTGGCAAGAATGAGACCGAAGCAGAGAGATCAAACTGTCTTGATAAAATTTCAATCTGCAAATATTTGTCCAGGAAAATTGGATTTGACAGAAACAATGGTCACAGAAGAAAGCTAACAATGGCAGAAGTTATAATGGATACAATTTGATTGGCATATTAAATTCTCTCTGTACAGTTTACAGAAAGTGGAATTAAATCCTTTGGAATCATTTTAGTAAAATAAAAAAATCACTGGAAATAAATTTACTAGATGGGATAGGAAACTGATCAAGGAGTTACAAGGGATTAATGAGACTCACTTCTCCTACCTTTACCTTCTTTGGCACCAAGTCCAGGACACCAAGGTCAAAGCCTCTTTGTGAAGTGTCTTATCCTGGCTAGTACATGATGTCTGGTGCCCACTAGGGGTCAGTATCATCTTTCTGATGTGTCTTATCCCAGCTGGTGCATGGTGCCCCACTGGGGGTTAGTATCCTTGACCTCAAGGACCTCAGGCACACACAAACAAGGCCTGCTTGATTCTGCACTAACCTAGAGCCTACCATTCAAGATGGACACTGCCTGTGTTTCTAGCATTCCCATCCCTGCCCATGGGTACCTCCCACTTTTTCATCTATTCCTCCCACCTTCCTGACCCTCAAAGTATAAAGACTTGAGCTCCCTAGCTGTTCACATAGCGCCATCTTTGGCCAGCAGGGTTTCACACGACCCACTCCTGCTTTTCAACTTCCTCCTCCATGCTTTCTGGGCTTCACCTTCCTCCACCTAAGCTTTGTCCTCCCATTAGCTCCTCCTGTTAAGGTTACCAACAACTTATGTTGCCAAACCAACAGAAATTCTAATACTACCTTCCGTGCCCATCACCCTCTCCTTCCAATGGAGAAGGTCAGTTGGGGGACCAAGTCCTGGATGCTGAAGAGGAGATCTAGGTAGCATCCACCACATGCCTCAGACTCAGCAGGTCTGCAACCAACTCAGAGTCTTTACTACTCAGCTCCAGTTTTCCTGGTCTCATCGTCCTGGTTGAGGAACTAGGCATCTCCTGACCAGGTGAATAAGCCAGTTTCCCCCTTGATTGCCTCGGTCCCCTCCAGTTAATCTATCAGAGTTATCATCTGCCTGGATTTTAAAAAATAGATCATAGTATCATCATCCAGTATAGGGAAAAGGAGGGAGGGAGGGAGGGAAAGAAGGTGAGAGCATCCCTAGTGTCTTGGATAAATTTCAACTTCCTTATTACACATGGCAGTGCTCAGCTGGATCTAGAGGCCGGCTCTTAAGTCAAAGTCCCAATAGTTCTCCTTGCTTTGTCCAGACCGCAGGTAAGATCTGGTATATTCTGTATAACCTCCAGCTATGAACATAATGTATAAATTAGCAATACTGTAGACTCCATAAGCTGGTCAGTTGAAGAGAGTTATAGCTTTGTTTTGATTGCAGGACTGGGATGGAACCTTATACATAATAGACAAGTGCTCTACACTAAGCTACATCTCTCTTTTACTATTTAAGATCAGAGTTTATTAAATAGTCCAGACCGACCTTGAATGCACTCTGTAGCCCAGGCTGGTCTTGAACTTAGTATAATCCTGCTTCAGTCTCCCCTAGGTGGAATCACAAACCTGTGCCTCTAGACCAGGCTGCTAGTAAGATTTTTGTTTGTTTGTTGAGATAGGGTCTTTTTACATAGACCAGGCTGGCCTCAAATTCACAAAGATTTGCCTGCCTCTGCCTCCCAAGTGCAGAACTAAAGGCAAGCATCCCCAAACCTAGCTAAAATTTACTTTATTTTTAATTGTGTGTGCATGTGTGTTGTATTTGTCTAGGTGGAGATATGTATACATGAGTGCAGGTGACAACAGAGGCCAGAAGAGGGCACTGGATCCCCTGGAGGTGGAGTGACAGGTAGTTGTGAGCTGTGTGACATGGGTGCTGGAAAACTCTGGAAACCTCCAAGAGCAGCACACATTCTATCCCCACTACCATCTCTCCAGCCTCTGAAAAGGCTTTAAGTTTGTGCCACTAAGAAGGGGCTAGTCACCCAACAGAAACAGAAAAGCTGCTGCCAGCGCTTCTGAGAGACAGCATTTACAGAAGAGGAAATGAGATGCAAAGAGTAGGTGAGCGCCCCCTTGTGACGTGACAGAAAAAACGCACACATATATTCCCAAATCTGCCACCAATTGTTCAGTTCCTCAGTAGCTCACGCTGCCAGTACCAGTGTTTCTGTATTGCTTTCCTGTTGTGTTTTTCAGATTACCACACATTCGGTGGTCTAGGATACACCACTCTATTATCTTAACTGTTTTAGAGACCGGATATGAAGTGAGTCTTCTGAGGCATCAGGAAGACTGTCTCCTTGCCCCTTCCAGCTTCTAAAGTCTGTTTACATTCCTTAGCTCCATCCTCCAGCTTCAAAGCCAACAGTGTACCACCTACCTGTCTAGCACTGGTCCCCTTTTTCCCCATCATCACAGAGTCTTCTTCCCCCTGACCAGTGATCCTCATAGAAGAGCCTTGTAAACTATATCAGTCTCCTCAGGCAGTTCATGATAGACGGCTTCCCCACCTCGTGATCCTTAACTTAATCACATCTACAAAGTCTCCTTCCTATATCAGGTCACATGAACACAGATTCTGGTACATCATCAAGGGTTTCTTCATCAATCAGCCCTCCAATGTCCTGAGAGAGAATCCTGCAGATGCCAGGTTCATACTCTCTAGCTCCATTTATCTCTAAAGGGCAAGTGGTAGACACTTAGCTGTTGTTCCTTCCACTTACCATGGTGGGCAGAAGATACTGCCTTGCCCAGCAGCCCTGGGCTTGGTCTGGGACTTGTTCCTCTCTATGGAAGCTAAGCAGAAGATACACAGGTCTTGAATGACCTTAGCTGGTTCTGATCCACTGAGAAGCATCTGCTCTGCCCGCAGCCCCTGACAGGCAGTCCAGAGGACACACACAGGACATGTGGGAATCCAATGTGGCTCTGGGAGACTTCTAATGGCCCAGGTGAGGAAGACAACTGCATACGCTGGGCCTGATGAATTACTTTATTCAATGCTGAATGTAAAGGCATCTTTATCCCAATATACTCAGCACAAGTATGTATTAGGACACATTTTATATTCATTTCTCCTGTATTAAATCTTCAAAATCCAGTGTGTATTCTGTACTCACCGCTCATCTTGGAAAGGACTAGCTACACTTCAGTAAGTAACTGTGCAGGTCTGACCCCTGATAAAAGTTTCTTCTGTGTTCCTTGTACTTAGCTCACTCTGAGAAAACAGAGACAGTCTGATATTACATGATGAGGGTTTGCTGAGCTGATGGAGCCCAGTGGTGCCACCTCTGGGGAGCACACAGCATGGTGTGGAGGATGGTGTCTTAGTGATCTTTCTGTTGCTATTAAAATCTCATGACCAGAAGCAACTGCAGAATGAGTTTCTTTGGGCTTACTGTTTCAGAGGAAGAGTCCATAATGGGTGCAGAGTTGGGGTGAGGGGCGGGCATGGCAGCAGGCAACCAAATAGAAAGCGGACAGATCAAATCTTCAGCCGCACACACAGGAAACAGAGCATGAAATAGATGTGGGGCGAGGCTGTAATCCTTCAAAGCTCATTCTCAGTGAAAAACTTCCTCCAACAAGGCTCCACCTTTTAAAAGTTCCATCACCTCGGAAGCAGCCCTCAAACTAGGCCAAGTGGCAAATACATGGGCCTATGGAATACCTTATTCATTCAAACCAACACAGATGGGTAGGGATACCAGTGCTGACCCTCAACCGCTGCATGGAAAGATTGGGAAGACAAGCTGGAAGCAAAGGGCCTGGGGTAGGGGTGGGGCTGGGCTGGGGAGCCTAGCTGACTCAGGTGGGGGGACTAGCTAACTGCGGCAGAGGGGGTCATCAATGACACAGCATCCACCCAAATCTGAAGATGAAAGTCAAGAGGCAGGAAGGTCACATATGTGTGATACAAAATGCAGCTGAGGGTGTGTACAACCTGCGAGGATTTCAAGTCTAAGGGCATGGTTCATCTGAAGGGCCAACTACTCGCACTGTGATGGCACAAGGGCAGCCTGGAGACCCGTGAGGGATGCTCAGACGAGGCATTGTGCGCACTCTCTCCTAATGTACTGTGTAATTCCTCTGACTCTTTGACTTCTCTGAGTGATTTTTGGTCAGTGTCATACTTGGCTCTATATTCTTTGAATAGGAATAAAAACGATATCAGAAAAAAAAAAAGTATGACAGGCCTACCAAAGACCAAGCCTGGACTCTATCCTGCACATGCCTGATCTGACTTCATACCGAAAAGTCACTCACTGTGAATGCACAGGTACAGTCCTCACTCTTCAGGCTCAGCAACTCAAGTGTTTGACTCAGGAAGTGTGTGTATGTGTGCGTGTGTTTTCACAGACGCACACATACATGTTACATGTGAGGAATACAGGTGCCTGTATGTGTGCAGGTGTGCAGGCTGAAGTCAAAGGCCATCCTCATTCCCCAGGAGCCATCCATTTTTTTGTGATAGTGCCTATCGCCAGCCTAGAACTTACCAAGTCGGCCAAGTTGGTTGGTCAATGAGTTCCAGGGTCCTAATGTCTCTGTTTCCCTAACTCTGAGTTATAAGTGTAGGTCACCATGCCTGGCCTTGTTTACATAGCTTAGGGCGATCAAATGTAGGTCCTTGTGCTTATTATTGACTAAGCCACCTCCCCAACCCCAAGTACTTTATATATTAGTACTGTAAATGTGTTTACACACACGCACACACACACTTGCACGCACACACACAATTTAAGAACTCTTGTGATCAATAATCAGGAAAATGTTTTTAAAAATACTTCTCACTCAAAATACTAACAAAAAAATATAAAACAGCTCTAGGGTAACACACCATAAGGAAGATGAAATACCTAAGAATTCAGCAAACCACATCCATGGGAGTATGTAAAAAGATTTAAATCCGTGTTCCCGAACAAAGAGAAATAATGCTCTGCTCCTCGAATAAAAGTGAAGATGCCACTTCTGCCCTAAATGATAATAAATTCAATGCAGATTCATTAAAAATTCCAAGGGATATTCACGACGTGTGTCTACACATAATTGATATTCTTAGCAAATAAAAAACTCTCACAGTCATCAGGAAAAGACAGAAACTCTGTTCATATCTGCACTGTGTACCAGCTCACGCCCAAGTTCAGCAGCTTGAGACACTGAACATGTTATTTCACACAGTTCTACCTCCCCAAACTCTGGGAGGAGCTTAACTGAAGATCTAGCTCAGGTCGCCTGGAGAGGGCTAGGGGATGAGAGAAAGAAAGAACTCATTAGTAACCTTAAAACCTAACAATGGGGTCTAATAACATGACATATGCAAAATACCATACCATGAACATACATGACGCTTTCTTTAAATGTACAACATAATCTGTTCCCACCATTCTCACACTGCACACCAAGGTGCCCAGAGTGCTGAGCAAACGCCAATGGTTCAGCAGGCTATTTTAAGTGTGGGGTGAGGAGGGCATGGTTCCCCCTTGTAGTGCTGGACACCATGGAAGCCACTGAGCTAACCATTTCTTTGGTAGATGATGTTGCGCTCTTTTGCTGCTAAGATGAGCTGGATCTTCTTTTTGCTTCCCACCATGCGGTAGAAGGGGCTGGAGAGATGGTCCTGTAGTTAACAGCAATTTCTGCTCTTGAAGAAGACCTGGGTTCCCAGCACCCACACAGGTGGCTCATATCCACCTGTTAACTCCAGCCCTGGATATCCTTTGGGACTCCACAGACATACACACTCTCAGACAGACAGACAGACAGACACACACACACACACACAGAGAGAGAGAGAGAGAGAGAGAGAGAGAGAGAGAGAGACCACATTTTTAAAGGAATGACAGAGAACACAATATCAGGTGTCCAACTTTGGAAGAAACAGGTAGGCTAAAGCCTAGTTTCCCTAAAATGGCCGCACACAGCAAGAGTGCAGCTGCCCAGGGGACTGCACGGGGGTGGCAGGGATAGACTGCAGCCCTGTTACAGACAAGTTCTTAGGAGGGAGCAAGTGCTGCAGATGAGACTGTGAACACCAAGGTGACTGGAATGGAAGTCACAGAATTATCAGAGTCAAGGGCTTCTAGGCCATTCCTGCAGGGGACTGGCTATCCAGATGGATTGGAGCGGAGTGGATGAATGCGTGTGTTGGACCATAATAGGACAAATGACTTCTTAAGTACCCTGAAAGAGAGAAACAGACTGGGCAACCACTGAAATCACCCAAAGACAGGTGGAATGCGCCTTATATTGGGGAATTGCCATGTGCTGTTTGGGCTCACTGAGAATCTGGCTCTGAAAGCAGGGTTGTACCCATACTTCAGGCCCAAGCATGTTTAAGTTAAGTGTCTTCCAAAGCCTCTTGTCTGAATGGAATAGCACCCCCAGTTTAGTAACACGGAAGAGAGAAAAACAGCAAAACAGACCATGAGTAAACGCCATTGTGTCCTTGAGAACAATTAGGTCAGCCATGTCCAACAGAGGTTACTACTATCCATCCCATGATAGAAAGTGTCTGCCGTGAGGGAGAAGCTGGAAGCTCAGTAGTGGGAGCTCAGCTATGGAGAGAAGGCTCAATTGGGAACTCCAGCCAACTGCCTCAGTTTCTCCAGTCAGCTTCTGCTGAATATCGGTGAGCCTCTGACTTAATGATGTCACCTTTCTACTGTCATTTATTCTTTTACTTGAAAACCTCACCCAAGGGGACACTTTCCCTGGGACTCTCTCTACTAGGGATTCCAAACGGCGTTCTAACAGGACTTCCCTGTCAACCTCCGTTAAGTGTTTTGAGCGGCTGGTTTTATGATGTTCGCCTTCTGTACACACCCATCACTTGTTATCGACTCTTTCACTTTGACTTGCTGGATACTTAGACTCGCTCGAAACTGTGGACATGGCTATTGTACGTCATCCTCTGGGCCCTACAGAAGGGTACGGGATGGGCCATTTGGGGAAGCATTTGCTCAGTTTGGATAAGTTTCTTTGTGGGACCTTTCCTGACACGGAATTTGCACCCTTCAAGGGAGGGCAATCCAGGTTGGCAAACCCACACTTCTGAGAGCTTTGTATGAACCACTGTACACATGGTTTCCAGTGTAGCAGTCTCTGCCGTGCAAAACAGGGTCACTCTGATAAGGACGTCTAAAAATCCAGCCCTGGTCAAAGGGTCATCACAGGGTGCCGCAGCTAGCAGATTGGGATTCCCGGCTCGTGCTTGCAGAAACTCCCTGATGAAGACAAGCTCCACTTGCTGATTTCTTGCTCATCATCTTCCCACCACAATTCTGCAGCCCCATCTTTCCAGTCCCAAAAGAACTGTATGAAATGGACAGGGTCCCTATCTTCCAGGAACCTCTCATGGGCCAGTGACATCCCCATGGCCCCTCTGCCTCCTGCCTCCACAGTGTCACACAGAGACATGACACCTGAAGCTGCAAACCCACTTCTACTGATGTGCCTTTCCCGGGGTTTGGCACCTCCCTTCCGTGCCCAGACAGTGGGATCTCTATGTAAGGGTGATGTAGGAAGTTCTATATCTCTCACCTGTACCCAAATTCCATTCTACAGGCAGGGTTTGGGCTTTTCAAAAACAAAAGCCAGTAACTCAGGCAAGAGCTGACAGTAACCCAGCCATGCTGTTCCACTGAGAACCAAAAGCCCTGGGCCTATTGCCTGCTAGATTGGAAAGAAGACAGAGAGAGAAAAAAAGAAAAAGCAAGAAAAATGGGTGTCTCAATATATGACTGGGCCCAAGGGCAATATTTGTTCAGCCATGATGGTTTAATGTGTTAGCAAGTCAGAGGTAGGTGGTATTTCACCCACTGACCTTCAGACTCAAGTCACAGCAGAAAACAGAACAGCGTGGCCAGCTCCAGGCAGGGGGATGTGGAGAAGTGACCTTCAGGCCCAGCATGGAGGAAGTCGGTCCCACACCATCCCATTAGCACTGAGCCACAATTGATCACCACGGCAAATCAATGCAAGTGAGGTCCCTTCTAAAGCTCTCTACAAGCCGGCTGCGTCGTGAAATACGAGCTTGTGAAGTTTCTCATTTTGTACAATTCTGACATTTCTTGCGATGTGATTAAAATATAATAAGATCAAATAGAAAATACTATTTGCTCAATCACCTACAAACCTAACACAGTCAATAGTGCAATTCCATCCAGGAAGAAGTCATTTCCTAGACTCCATAAAGAAGCCCACATTTAAATTTCATGTTCTCCGCTGTTACTGTGAAAAATTACATGTTTTAAATATAGGACAAATACAGGCCAGGCCAATTCTTGTTATAATAAATTTTATTTCAACATTCTCAATAAATAAAATCTCCAAGCTCTGGCCAATGAATGGCTGCTTCAAGGCTCATTCAATAATACATAATTCCATTCCAAATAATGATTTGTTCATTTCCTTTGAAGTCTAACTCAAACCCTTTTCCCCTGAGAAAGCCCGGGTTTCCAACTACCATTTCCTCCTTCCACGCTTCTTAGAACACGGAACACCTTCCAGTGTGTGCTCCTTCTCTTCCTACCTCTAGTGGGCAGGTTTTCAAGGTCAAAGAGCTTCTCTGTAAAATTCTCCACAGCCCTGCAATCCTGGGTACCTAGCCAGGGTTATAAAAGAAGCAGGTGCTCCACAGCTATTTCCTGATTGAAAGAGCCCACTAATGGTGGCGTTTAACCCTTGGTGGACTTCCTGCACATCCATCTCCCACGCTGCTAGAATCCCCATCACACCAGTCATTTCTAGTGAAGACATGATGTTCTCCTCAGAGACCTCCACACACATGGTCGTTTCACACACTGCCAGCTTCATCTATTAATTTTCTTACTGTCGGAGACAGTTAAGGGAGCCTTTGTGGAAATGTCTAAGGATTTGTAAAACAGAAGCATATTTGTTTGGCTTCCCCTGGCGCATGGGGCTTAGGAACTGTGCAATCATAACTATCAGACCGAGCTCTGTGGCTTTCCCATAATTGACTCAGGGAGGCAAGAACACAATTCAGAAACAGAGCACTTTCGTACTTTCTAGTCTGTAGACTATTTGGGGGAAAAAACCCTAAATCTTCAACTCAGATAATTCTAGATTGAGACTACCTTTAATCCTTAATTACTGGTAAGATTAGGCGCTAATCCTAAATGCCTGGTACAAAGAGAACCTCTTCACACTTTTAAAGGACTGCTGGAACCAGACCAAGCAGGTGTCTGGCCAGGATGGCAGCCTCGGGCAGGCTCCTGAGCCTCTAAGCAGAGGAAGAGTCCTTAGTCCAGGGGGCAGGATCTGGTAAGAACTGAGCCTGAAACTTGGTAGAGGAAGGTTCAGGGGTGCCCTTACCAGACAAAGGAAAGGAGGTGACACATATGGCTGGCGGTTTGAGTGCCCTGTCCCTACACAGGCTCATCTGTTTGAACACTTGGTCCCTAGACACTTGGGACGGTTGTAAGCATTTAGAGTGGACTCCATGGAAGAAGCAGGTCACTGTAGGGATGTAACGTGACCCCTTGCCATGCCTTCCTCCCCATGATGGACTGCAAGGCCCTCTGGAACCATAAACCAGAATAAACCCTTAATTCTTTAAGCTGCTTCCTGTCGGGTGTTTTGTCATAGTCACAGAGTGACTAACGTGGCATCTACAAGTGTAGCAGGAGGTTATTAGACCTAGGGATTTAGCGTAGGCCAGGACCTGGCATGATCATTGCAGTGGCCATTTTCTCCTGCTTCTGAGCAGGAAGGTTCTAGACCTTCGGACCCTCGTGTGATTCCGTTTGTGTTCTCCCTAGGGAAAACCCAGGAGCTCTGTGTAAGGCAGGCAGCCTTCTATCTACACCGACCCTCAGGAGCCCCGGAAATATGAAAAAGCATTCATTTTCCACCTGGGACTGTGGATCATGAAATCAGCAGCTACTTTAGGCACTGGGTCCTCTATCAACTGACACATGGCCAATAGCACCCACTGGTGTAGCTCTGGGAGAGGCCACTTGACCAAAAAGATTCAGTTAACATTCTACCTCAGCGAGTGCCAAGCCAGTTCTGTTCCACTTACCTTTCATTGTCTCAGAATCAAATGGCTCTAAGGAACTGGCCCTTGGTGTCAACTGGAAACACCAAATGGAGCCCTTCTCGTCCTCTTTCTTCCTCCTTCCTTCTCCTTCCTCCTTCTTCCTCCCCCTTTCTCCTCCTCTCCTCATGTGCTTGCCTGAACCACAGATGAGGAGCCCCATCAATGCCCCTGACTCCGTGCCTCCCCACGTTCCTTTCAACCCCAGCCAACTGCCCACACTTTCTCCGTGAGTCCTGGCTTTCTTACGGCTTCTGCTGGACTAGATAGCCATGTTGTGTGTCCACCTGCACCTGCCCAAACCAGAGGCCCATCCAATACATTCCTCTCTCCCTGCCCCCCAACCAAGGGCAGCTGACATTTTAGAGATTACACAACCCAGTACTAACCCCTGAGCCCCTCTGCTGAGATCCCCAAAAAATAAAATGCAGAAACTCAACAGCTTCCACAAAAGAGAGAGGCTGAAACCCACAGAAGGAGGTGGTGATCCGTGTGAATCAAGAGCCAGACCCTGACTGCAAGCCCTGTGATCCTTTCCTACCTCCACACAGAGCCTCATTCAGAACCACAGCGGTCCCCGACAGCAGGCCTAGCAGCCCAGGACCTCACCTTGAGCAAGCCCGAGGCAGCTGCTTCCTGCAGCATTCTCTTTCAGAAGTGCTCTGTGCTAAGGCTGCTATCATCCAGCAGCCGGGCTAGCCAGAGTGCAAGCCCTCCCCAGGCTCTCGGTACCACTCAGACAGACAGCCCCAGAAAATCCAATTTACCTCTCCCTTGCTCCAGTTATTGCTTTGAGATTTCTTTTGCAGTGATCTGGGTCTTTGATGCACAGTTTCAATCTATGGTGAATACAGATATTTCCTAGGAAACCAGAGTAGCCCCTTCCTTCAGGAAGCTGCTGGACACAGTAGTCTTCCCTTTGAGAGGGTACTGGACAGAGTAGCCCATTTGGGAAGGTGCCGAACAGAGAGGACTCTGAGAGCAGAGCAGCCCATGTTCCCATCACGCTAAAGTCACTGAACTAAGGCCATTGTATTCACCCACTTCCTGAATCAACACAACACATAAGTAAGTACACAGGAGCTGGGGAGCTAGTCTAGAACTGCCAATGGTGAGCTCTCCTGATCTCTAGAGCACCCCCTCCCAATGCTGGACAACCAAACAACCACCCTCAGTTCCTTGGCAAACCTTGGGAGGAGCGTTGGGCTCTCTCCTCAGAAGAAGGGCATAGGTTCAGACACATACAAAACCATCCCTCTTCTGGGAGCTAGTGGGTCCCTGGTCCCTGAGTGAAACCCCAGAGGACTAGATCACCAAGTTAAAGACCTCTGAGCATCAAGAAAGATGGTGCAGGGTCCACTTCAGCTGGCTGGACACCCTGAGAGTCCTGTTCAAATCCTGACGTGATCTTTCAAATTCCTGTGATGGATCCTAATCACATTTGACCCCAGGACTGAGATTTTGACTTTCAGCATTCCAAAGCCAAATTCTTCCACGGAAGTATCTTAATATAAAAACGGAAAGGAAATCTGCATTCTAGCCTGGCAACTAACTGACCCTGGGGAACTGAGGGTAGAAGATCACATCAGACTTGCAAATGAGCTTTCCCTCACAAGAGGACCGGGATGGAGGCTAACAATTTTCTCCAGGTGAGCATGAGTCGGCGCACTTGCCTGAAAAGTTCTACCTGAATCGAAACCCTGCAAAGGAAACCACTTAACATGCACCGAGGGAGCTGGCTGCTTTGTGGAAGCTGGCAGCGAAGTCTCTTGCAAGGCAGGGGACACTTCGGGATGTGCAAATTATTTCTCCTTTGTTAAAGCATATTTCTGTAGAATGGGACAAGACAGCCAGTGGGGAAGGGACCGAGGACATGAGATTTCTAAGTGAGTCTGCGTGCAAGAAGAGTGTTGCATTGATATTTGTGTTATTAGGAGGGGGTTTGGATTTTGTTTTTTTATGGTCTACTTTTATTGTTTTTATTTATGTGTACGGGGAGCTGGAGGGGGTGTGCATGTGAGTGCAAGTGTCTGTGGAGGCCAGAGGTGTCTGATCCTCCCGGAGTTGGAGCTTAAGGCATTTGTGATTCATCCCCTGTGGTGTGGGTGTCTGCAACAGGAACCATGCTCCCAGCCACTGAACCATCAGCCAAAGATGTAGCCCAGACTGACCTCAAACTTGGGGTCCTCCTGCTTCTACCCCTTCAGTATATGCTACTGATATGTGGCACCAAAACCAGCTGTTTCCAGTTTTGAGCTAGGTTGTCGCTGTGTAGTTCTAGCTAGCCTGGAACTCTCTGCATAGACCAGGCTGACCTCAAACTTACAATAATCTCTGCTCCTGCCCCTTCCCTGTACCTGCCCCCGCCTTCTGAACACTGGGATTATAGGCAACAATATTATTTTTATTATTTTATTATCTATTGCAAAGACCAAATATAACTGAACCCTAAGACATGAAGAGGACCCTGGCAATCTGATTTGGCAGAGAGGGCAAGACAGGTCTCTGACACTCAGAAATCTCTGGGTTGCAGCAAGCAAACAGACTAGGCAGCAGACTTAGGTGGATGTCAGGGCCTGGGTCATGACTGAGCCTGGGAGCTGGCCCAGACATGAGGAGTACCAGTTGTCTGAGCCTCCTTCGGAATTTCTGAATTTCGGAATTTGTGACTTACCACAAGTACTCAAAGTATCCACCAGACTCCACGTGCCTATGCAGTGGCTCTGCACACAGGACATCCCTTGCACCAGTGAGCTCACGGATAAACCAGACCCATGGCACCAGAGAACGACCAGGTCAGCCACTCTGCTCCACATGCAGCCCTAGCCCAGGAGGGGTTAGAGAGAGAGATGGATGGGAGTAAAATTTTCCCTATGCTTCAGAGAAAGCCACTACTTCACTACTGCCCAGCTGGTGCTGCAGGCGGTATCGAGAGAGGCTCATCTTCAGCATACCTGCGCGTACTCCTGCCCCTAGCCCACATCCAACCTGGCTTATCTGTTATGCCAGACGGAGCAACCCAGCAGCACCAAGATTACCCCTGGATCTCCCCTCAAAGAACAGTGAGCTTTCTCTTATGGAAAAGGCAAGTGAGAAGAAAGCTTCAATTTTAAAAGGCTTTGAAATGTGTTTCAAGGCAACAAAGTCAACTCCATTGCCGGGGCTCAAGAAAGACAGCCACGCTTCCCCGCATTTCACATCAGACATCCAAGACTTCATGGGTCTGTCCTGTGGCAACCTGAGTTTTGCTTCTCCAAATGAGATATGCATCCCACTACTAAGACATCAGGTCATCTAGACTTCTGCTTGCTGGCCTTCCCTGCCACTTCTGGCTTCAAAGAAGACCTGTGAGCAATATTTTCTAAATCCAGAAGAAACCCATGTGTGAACCAAAGTCTAGGTGTCCATCAGAAGCCAGGATTTGAAATATTGTTGAACTCTGGAGACAAATGCCTGCCCTTGACACTCGCCCCACACCAGCCAGCCACAAGTGAAAGCGGAAACTTACTGCATCTGCCAGGAATAGACGGCCAGAGACCCTGGTGAGGGGGGCATGAGGTACTCATGGTTGAAAGGGAGCATGCTTGCTATCTCCCAACATCACCCAGATTGTTTCCTCTTCCATAAAGAATATTCTGGAATGTATAATCCCAGGGTCTTTTCCAGCTTGCCATGCTGGATGCTTGTCTTTGTGGCTCCCTCTCTCTAGGGCCAGGTCAGCCCTGCAAAGCTGCTGTGGCCCACACCACCCTCAACTGCAAAGCTAGGGCCAAGGAGCTCCTTACCAAACACTACACAAATCGCCACTGCAGACCTTCCGCAGGGTCAGGGATGGCAGCACGCAGTCACATCTGTAAGCAAGAGTTCTCATTCCCATTCTTAAACAGAAGACACTGGAAATAAAGATCTTGATTTTGTTTGCTTTGAGATGGGATCTCATGCGTCCCTGCCCAGCTTTGAAATCTCTGTATAGCTGAGGATGACCTTGAATTTCTGATTCTCCTGCCTCCGCCTCCCAAGTACTGGGATTTTTGTCATGCACCACTGTGCCTGGTTTATGCAATGCTGGGGATCAAACCTAGAGCGTCATGCATCCTGGGCAAGTACTCTTTCAACTGAGCTACAGCCCCAGTCCCCTAAAAGTAAAAAATCTTCATGCTTCCAGAGAGCAAGGAAAGCGATTTGTGGGGATCAGACAAATCTGCTGATAAATGAGTTTTGAAATCGATTTGTAATTTAGCTGAACAAGTGTTAACTGCCATACTGAGTTTGATCATTATGCTCTTTTTAAACGTCCTTATTCTCAGTCATACATTATTTAATTTACACTTACAATGGACCATTGGTTACAGTCAGGAAGCATACGAGACACTGACGTTAAAATACAGCAAATTAATGAAGACAGTAAAAAATTATAATAATTATGTAAAATCTCCCCCAGAAGATTTTTGCCACCTAGATTAGCCACGACCGTCTGATCTCAAATCACATATGGTACATCTATCTAGCTGTCTTCGGTGCTTCAAAATTACAATGTTTAAAAAAGAAAATACAGTGACAATTATACCCTATTGAGGTTTTCATTTGTTGGTAATGAAAACAGCCTACACGGGCAATATGTTATTCATAGCAAAGTGCTTACAAAAACACAGCGTGAGGCCCTTTCTCTTATCTTGTCATTTAAAACATAAATGCAAACATGGTGGAACTAAGTCATTTGCAGGTTTTTTTTTCCTTAGTGCAAAATGCAAGAGTGCAAGACACTGGGTCACAAAAGCAGCTGTTCTCTGCTTGCTGTTGAACTACTCAGTTGAATTCCAATCTGCATCTTAATACGGATTCAGCCCCCAACAAACATGTCATAATTTATGTGTTGGCAAAGCATGCTTTTTCTTGCATAACTAATTAAAAAGAAATTAAGTTAACCAGAGTCTCCCAAGCACTTATTGTGGTATCTAATATATAGAAAACACAAAATAAATGTTAGCTACCATTTCTATTATAAAAGTATTATCAGTTGCTAAATAAAAAATTCAATTTTATTCTAATATGTAATTAGTATTATTAAATACTATTTGCGGAAAACATTTAATAGAAACTTTAACAATACTGATCTTACTTTCAAATTTAAAATGTCTCTTATTGCATACAACTAAAAAAAAAATAATTCAGGACTGGGAAGATTGCTCAGTCAGTAAGATGCTTGAATGCAAATATAATGATCTGAATTTGTTTCCCAGAATCAATGTAAAAAAAAAAAACAAAAAACAAAAACATTAAACAGGCATGGTAGCATGTTTATAATTTCAGTGCTGGGAAGACAGATAGGCTGAGTATGGAACTCCCTAGGCAGCCAGCCTAGACAAATCAATGGGTTTCAGACTCAGTGAGAGAGCTTGTCTCCAAAAAGAAAGGAGAGAGAAACCAAGGAAAATACAATATCTACCTCTAGTCCACAAACACACACATGTACATACACATGTATGGGGAAAGGATGGGAAGAGGAAGGGAGGAATGGAGGGAGGGAAAGAGAAAGAGAGAAATATATACACACTGAAGAGAAAAATGGTTGAATGACGGCTGGGAGCCCTGTGTGCTACACTACTGACCTATCGAGCAAGATGAGTCCATCGGTACAATCATGGCATGACCATTAGTGGGGTAACCAGCTGCTTTCTGCTTGAATTAGAAAGCTCACAACACAAGAGGAAAGTCACGCCCGGTACTGTAAATCTTATGAAGTCAAGAGCCCTAGTTGGGAAATTGCTGCCATTATTTTGCTAAACATACACAGTATGTCTATTTAATTGCCCTCTAAATATTTATGTGTACACCGTGGATTAGTGCTATTGTCAGCTTTACTCAGAGAAGCTTCTTTTTGCAGGGGGTTGCTACAGAGACCCCTAACTGTTTGGAGTGCTGAGAGTGAGAGACAACATTAACTGAGACATCTCCATCTTGCCTCCTCCAAGGTTCAGGAATCTCTGCAGAAGAGGGACAGAAACAATGTTAAAGCAGGAGGAAGGGATGAAATGAAAGGGAAGGCTGTTTTCTGGACACAATATAACAATTGCACCCTTCAACTCTTAGCTGTAAGCACCAGTGTAAGAGCTGCAAAAGACTGGGCCCATCAAGACTGTGGAGAAATGGAACAGCAGTTAAGAGCTCTTTCTGTTCTTGCAAAGGTCTGGAGTTCAGTTCCTAGCACCCATACCATGTAGTTCACAACTGCCTGTACTTCAGTCCCTGGTACCTGATGCCCTCTTCTGGACTCTATGGGCAGCTGTACTTACGTGTGCACATTTCCACAACACACACACACACACACACGCACACACACACGCACACTAAAAATACAATAAGTCTTAAGACATTGGGAGGTGCCTCAAGGATTGGTCCTTACTCCCTGACAATTTACAGGCAGCCAGAGGTTACTAAGGAGAGAACACTCAAGACCCCACCCCTCCATGAGGATCTACAGGGAGCTCGTGGTAGCTGGAGAGATGTTTTCTCCAATGGTATAGCTTTGCTAAGTTTCCCATACCCTAATAGTCTAAACAATCCCTTACCCACGAGTAACCCTAATTCAACTCAGTGGATCATAGAGAGAAGAGGGAGGGGGAAAGAAGGAGTAGAGAGAGAGGAGAAGGAAAAGTCATGAAAGTAGATGAAGGGCCATTGGGAAACAGAAGAAGATGAGTGGGATTGGTGATAACGGGGAATGTGATCACAGTCTAATACATACATTGCATTACCTAGCTTTCTGTTGATATGACAAAACACCATGGCCAAGACAAATCAGAAGAGGAAGGGTTTATTTTGGCTTATGGCTCCAGAGGCATATGAATCTATCACCAGCCTGCCACCACTACAGCAGAAAGCTTGGCAGCAGGCAGGCGTGGTGGTTGGAGCAGTAGCTGGGAAATTGCATCTTAAATGGTGAGCAGGAGGCAAAGAGCACGCTGGGGATGGCTTGAGTCTTTGGAGTCTCAAAGCTCACTCCCAGTGACACTCCTCCTCTAGCAAGGCTATTCCTCCTAAGACTACCCAGACAGTGCCACCAACTGGGGATCAAGTGTTCAAACAGCTGAGCCTATGGGGAACATTCTCATTTAAACTACCACATTCATACTGAAGGATATAAAGAAATCCATTATTATATACAATCATTATATGCAAATAAAAACAAACTTCTAGAGCTGGAAAGATGGCTCAGTGGCTAAGAGCACCTGTAAAAGACATGGGCTCAGTTCCCAGCAGCCACCACCTGCAACTCTGGTTCCAGGAATCTGGCACCTTCTTCTGCCTTCTGAGAGCATCAGGCATGTGCATGATGCACACATATATATTCGGACACTCCCACACACATGTTTCTTAATGTTTTAACTTCTAAAGAAATTTTTTAAAAAGAGATAACACAATTGACCAGGCTGGAACTTCTGAGTGGTGTAGCTGCCTGTCAGTCTCCAAAGGGAGATCTGGGTTGTACCTTCAGGTCGCTCATGTTCCCATAAGTAATCCCAATAAATTCGCTGGTTTACCAAGCCCCCCCCTCCAAAAAAACCATTATTGAGTAGTTTAGGGGAGTTTGTCTTTTTTTCACTTATGTATTCATTAGTCTGTTGATCTGGGGTATAACCCAGGGCTTTGCAATCACTAGATTGCAGCTGTCCCTTGAAAGGTCCCCAGACTAGAAAGTGATTTTGAAAATTCTTATGAGGGCCAATGGGTGAACTTAATTCAAAGGAAGTTTATACAATCAAAGAAAAACTTAAGAAAGAATCACTTGAGGGGGGGAGGGGAGTAGATTCCTTTCCATTCTCTCAACTCTTGCTTTGTGACCTAAGAGTTGACCCACATAGAAGGTACAAGTGAATTTCCTCCCCTCTGGCTTCCAGTCCAGCCAGAAGAATGTGCCAGAAGATTAGCAAGAGGATAGAAGGGAAGGTAGAGTTTATTCCTTCCTTCCCTCCTTGCAGGCATCAATTTAGCAGTAACTACATTTCTCCACCTAAATCTACAGCAATGGGAGGGACCACTTGCCCTATCCTCCAGCTTCTGCTGGGCTCTCAAAGCAGCTCCTTCTCATTTTCTCCCTACTGCTCCTTTTAGATCCTAGGTTCTGTTCTCCCTTTATGATTCTCCTCAGCCTCCATGTCCCATTCTGAGTAGTCCCTCCTTGCCTCCTTTCCTACACACGGCTTTCCTGAGATGCTGGGGATGGATCCTGAGCCTCCAGCAGCTTAGGCCAGTGCCCTCCCATGTTAAACCGTGCCATTCCCAAACTATTGAACTATTTGAGGGTGCCATTTTCTCCCAAATTTCATAATGATCAATTATTAGAAGTGTATCCAGGAAATAGGTCCCCAAAGTGAGATTTGAGAACTGAGTTATTCATTTAGTTGATAAGATCCTTTTTTATTTAAAGATCTGTGTGTGCAAGTGTGTGAGGTAAGACAAGTCTCCCCCTTTCACCTTGTTTCAGCCAGTATCTCTCTTCTGTCCACTGCTATGTACAGCAGGCCACCTGGCCCATGAGTTCCAGAGATCCTCTTGTCTCTGCCTCCCATCTTCCAATAGAAACACTGGGATTATAGGAGAATGTACTGCTCTGCCTGGATTTTATGTGGGTTCTGAGGATTGGAACTCAAGCTGGTGTGGCAAGGAAGGCTTTCCCCATTCAGGCAACTCCCCAAACGCCACTGACTGGTTCTTTTCGAGGACAGACGGGATGAGGAATGGGATTGTCCTCTGTGGCATGACATTCAAATGGTCACCGGTGGTGCTGCATGGTATGATGGAGGAAGAAGACAGTGCCGTCAGCTACACTATTTCTGCATGTCCTCATATTGTAGCAATGATGACCCTGGGAGAGCGCTTCTGACTGTTCTCACAGAACACACACAAGTGAAAACCATGAACTCCTGAACAAATGATAGGCAGGATCAAGAGGACTTCATGACAGGGAAGTTGCTAGAGATACAGGGAAAATATAGCCTAGGGTAGAGCCTAATGCCTAAGCCAAACTATCAGAGTGGGGTACACCCATGGATGTGGGTCCTTTCCAGGTCACCTAGAGCAAAGCAGCGACCCTCAGTTTGGATTTTTCTTCTAGGAGATGTGTGGAAATATCTGCAAACACTTGGTGTCCACAGCTGTAGGCAGCACAGCACGATCAGCCAGGGTCTAAACAACCCATAACGCCTGGGCTAGACTCCCCAAAATATTCAGTCAGCATGTCAGTGGGTACCAAGGTTCAAAGCCACTGTACTAAGATCAGGGCACTAGTAGAGAAGACACGAGACTTTGACACATGGGCCGAGGCAGTTAGGTGGTGCTATGGTCACTGTTCTATTGCTGTGAAGAGACCGCATGACCAAGCCAACTCTTTTGAAAAAGCATGTCATTGGGGGTTTTCCTACAGTTTCAGAGGTTTACTCCATTATCATCATGGTGGGGAGCTACATCCTGATCCATAGAAAAGGGGGAGACTGGGCCTGGCATGCGCTTTTGAAACACCCCTTTTGACACACTTCTTCCAACAAGGCCACACCTCCTGATCCCTGTAAGCCTTTCAAATAGTGCCACTCCCTGATGACTAAGCATTCAAATATATAACCCTATGAGGGCCATTCTTATTTAAATCACCACAGTTTGATAATTTTGAATCTCTAAATCTTCTAGAAATTTCTTTGTTGGATGAAGCACGCAATTGGTTCTTCATCATCCCTTCCATAAAAACCTAGTATTCAGTTACTAATACAACAGATCCAAGTCAGTCCAAATAACAAAACCATTGGCTTTCATGTGGCATGGAGAGCAGTCTACCTTCAATGTCTTATCTGTCAGCTGTGATCAGCTCTCCTGCCCTCTGTCACAATATAGTCTGTATTCTGTCACAATGCCACATTAACTCTTTTGCTAGCCTATAGAAAAATCCCAGCAGCCTATTACATTTATCTCATTCTGCTAATTGGACCTATTGAGCAGCAATGAGTAACCACAATACATATTTTAGCAAGACATGTGCACGTCAGAAAAGGATGAGTAAACCTCCAAAGAATTCAAAGAGCTGGTGTGTAGATGAAGCTCCCACAAGAGAAGTAATATGGAACATAAAGGCAGAGACCGTGCAACAGGAGAAAAACGTTGCTTTTCCCTCCAGACTTTACCGCATGGCAAGTTCTAGTTGTCTAGAACTACATGGTGAGATCCTGCCTCAAAAGCTTTTTTCTTATACTAGGAAAAAAATTACTTCCTATCTTATTACAATTTTCTTAATTATACATTTATTTTTTTAAAAAAAATATTTTTAAATATTCAAACTGTTACATGAACCACAAGACCCCTTGTTGAGACCCACCCACTCTTGGCCTCTTCCTAAGACAACCAGCTTTCTGTTTGCTTTATCTGGTTTCTTATGTACATGTAGAAAGTAAGTTATGTACATGGGATGTTGTATGAGTTCCTGTGCAACTTTAAAGGGCCTTTTATGTATGTTCATGTTATGTATGGGCATATATGTATGTCCTTGTTTGTATGCATGTATGCAGGTGCTTGTGGAGGCCAGAGGTTAACCTGGGCTGTTCTTCTGCAGCAACTGTCTACCTTGTCTGTCTCTTGAGTCAGGGGCTCTCACCAAAACCTGAGATTCAATGACTCAGCTAATCTGGCCGACCCTGGAGCTCCAGGGATCTCTCACTGTCTGCCTTCCCAGCACTGAGTTCAAGCTGGGACTTGAACTCATGTCTCCATGCTTGGTAGCAAGCACTTCGTTGACGGAACCATCTTCCCAGCCCCAATCACAGTTCTTTTTACTAAATAATGAAATTTGATGATCTTTCTGCAACACCGCATATACATCCAGTGTTAGAATCTTTACTAGGACAGCCTAGTATGGTTATTCCACCATAGCACTGCTCTCTTGCCAAGGAATGTCTTGGAGCATAGCTTCCCTGTTCAGGTAGAAAATATGTTCTAGTCTTGGTTACTTCTAAAACATACTGTCTCTCAGAACTGATAAGGCCATGATACAAACTCTATTGGCTGGATAAGGTTTGCCTCTGAATGCAGAGTCCACTGCTCAAGATGTTTATAGGCTAGCGTCCTGTATTGACAATCTACATGTTTACTTAGAAAAGTGAGTTCAAGTTCACAGGAGGAAGATGAAGCATGGAAAGTGATCAGAGGAGCAACAAGAATCCTGAAGCTGGGGCCTCTTGGATGACTGCAGTGGGCCTTATGAGATGGGTAGAGATGCCTCATACAAAATTAAGATGGTAAGGCCTCTGAATACACCAAGAAACATACTGACTTAGGTTAGGATGAGTTGATGAAACCACAAGTACAGGAGGTATACCAGATATCCCAGGAAATAGTAACAAGGGTCCTAAGCACAGGGGAACTCCACCAGATAAAGTTGGTAGACCTGAATCATCAGAGGACCAACCAGGAGGTCTATCTGCATGATGCTTGGGAGTCTGAACCCACCTCCCCATCTACTCAATGGGAAAAGCAGGAATAAATGTCATCCACCTAGTGTTTCTTAGACCCTGCTCAGAGGCTACAGGTCCTGTCCTGGATGGCCAGACCAAAAGCCTCTAGCTGTGGGTGTCTTTTCCCATCCTCCCTGTCCTCAGGCTTTACTGGACCTAGTCCTTAGCTATCTGGCACTGTACTCTGTTCGTCCCAGCCACCCCTTCCCATCCTTCTTTTTATCTCACACTCAGAGCCTTTCACCAATCTGGGCTAAATCAAGGGCCTTTTCTGCCAGGTTCTTAATTAATTACAGCAGCTGTCCATCCCCAACTTTCAATCTTATTCTGATTCTCAAATATGCTTTAGTAGTTATTCTCTCCCCAGGAAAGGCAGGAGTCTATTCAGTTTGTAAGATTTCTTCATTACTTTATTATGAGTGTATATGAGTATATGGGGGGGCATGCATATTGTGTGTTGAGCGGTCAGAGCTGGGGATCAAACTCAGGCTGCTGGACCAACAAGGCAAGTGCCCTCACCCCCTGAGCCAACTCACTTGCCCCTCAGTGTGTAAAATTTTCTTCTAAGTGTTTGTAGTGCCTTCTCTGTTCCGGTCCCAAAACTCTGTAAGAAAACTCAATCATAGAGACTGTGTACAGAGTGTCCACCCAGTGCTTCCTAGCAGAATATACTCTAGAAAACAAAACCAAAACAAAGAAACAAAAAAATGTTTCCACACATATACATAAGATACCATTGGCTACTTGAAAGGGAACAAGAGAGTCTTAGCTGGTCGTCGGGTGCCAAGGCTGTAGAATGTTCTAATCAACTTAGGCTCCTGGGGTGGTGCCTTAGTTAGGGTTTCTATTGCTGTAATGGAACACCAAAACACAACTTGGGAAGGAAATGGTTCATTAGGCTTACATTTCCACAGTACTGCGCATCACTGAAGGAAGTCAGGACAGGAACTCAAACAGGGCAGGATCTTGAAGGCAGGAGCTGATGCAGAGGCCATGAAGGGGTTTTGTTTACTGGCTTACTCCCCATGACTGGCTCAGTCTGCTTTCTTAAAGAACCCAAGACCACCAGCCCAGAGATGGCACCACCCACAATGGGCTGGGCCCTCCTCCATCAATCACTAATGAAGAAAAAGATCTTCTGGAAGCAATATCTTAATTGAGGTTCCCTCCTAGTTTGTGTCAAGTTAACATAAAACTATCCAGCACAGGTGGGTTTCCTAGCACCCAAGAATATAGGCCCTTTGCACCCATCCATCAGATCAAACTGTAAACCCTGCCTGGTGCCAGTCACGGAAGCTTCCTCTTCCGTATTTGCACCACAAGAAGATAAATAGCTTGAGGAAAAGACTCTTCACAGCCCACCACCACTGCAACTCTCCACAGACCTTCTATCCCATGTGGACAACAGTGGGTTTCTCTGAAGAACCATCCCCCAGGGTCCTCAGAGTCACAGCCAAGCATCTTCATATTTCAGATACTCACTTTGTAAAACAGACCTAACTTAGTGTAGCTACCACTGATTCTGAAGAAATGCTGCCATTACCTACAGAAAAGAAAAATGGATGCCAGTTCAGCCCAGTCACAGCTAAGTAGGACCTTGTAGTCTAAAAGGGATTCTCAGGAAGTATGGTTGGCCTGAGGGAGGCTAGGAGGCATGTTGGTCCACTCCATTTACCTCACACAGGCCAAGCCCATGTTCTTGGCCTTAAGCATCCAAAGCAAACCTTTCTCCAGAACCTCTTTCTGCAAGTCCCTAGAAATGGCCTTGCAAGGGCCTTAGCATTCTGTGGTCTGACACAGGCTGACTCCGTCTACTCCAAAGCAGGGATCCAGTTCAGAGATGGGCAGGGCTCAGCCCAGCAGCCACATAACTCTGCTAACAAGTCCTGGCCCAACGAAGGGATAAAGCTGGGGCTCAAACGGCTGTAGCAAGGCACAGAGTGACATGGTAGAAAGCCACCAATAAGAGTGTTGTGGGATGGGAAGGATAGGCTGCTCCTTTGTCTACAGTAGGACAGTACTATCTAACCCCTCCACCAGCCTGTGGTCCCCATCTTGGACTCACAGACTTGCCATGTGTCATGGCAAACTTTAAAACAGTTTCTATCCCCTCGGTCATCCACCTATCCTCCAGAAGCAACCCCAGCTCCACCTCCTGACTACCCTCTGAGTTGATGCCCATCATATGTAGCTGACAACCACATACTCTGAACTGTTCTCCCGCTTTGTTCCACAATGGTCCACTCCACGCAGTGCCCAGGAAGATCCTTCCTTACAAAACAAATGGCATCATGTTGCTCCTCTGTCTGAAAACCTTCTGCCACTTCCTGTTGCTTTGGAAAATGTTCAAATTTAGTTTGGTATTGTGGCCCTGCTCGCATCCCCCCACCTCCACCTAACCTGTCCAGACTCCATTCAACAGGCTGGTTCTAGGCTCTGGGTCTGTATTAGGTTTCTTTGGAAGCAGGCATGAGAGGAGGCTCATACGGAAATGAGTCATCAAGATGTTCCCATGAATGCAGTAAGGCAGCCAAGCAAGCAGACAAGGAGAGGAAAGAGCCCTAGTAGTGAGCAGCTTCTACCCAGTCCCACAGAGGATGGCTCTGACTCACGTCCTCAAGGGAGCCCTAGAAATGGTATAGATCACTCCTAGAAGTTGTCTGTATCGGGCATGAGGGCACTGACAAGGGTATTACCTTGTACCCATCAGACATTGGTGAAGGCTGTCCTCAAAGGAACCCAAAGTTCCCAGGTGTTTCCTGCTTTCTGCAGAGGGACACAAATCTCAGCAGCCTGAGGTCAGACCACAGATCAGGAGCTGTGGGTGAGGGGAGGACTGAATGAGGGGTGTACATGAGGAGGGTGTGGACACAGGTACATGGGCAGAACAGTCACAACACAGGAGTCGCTACACCTGCTTCGTCCTCTGCCTCCTCCCACAACTTACTGCAAACCTCATTAAGGTGTCTGCTCAAATGTCACTGACTCCATCTCCTAAAGGAACCACCCACACATGAAGAGCCTTCATCGCCTTGTCATGCTTCAAGGCTCGTCACGACCCAAACTACCATCATAGATGACCTTGTTCTTCTCTGGTCCTCTATACACTAGCGATGTCACCCGCTAGAGTGGCCAGGCTAGTTCTCATTGTGTTTCTGTTGTATCGCCTGGCCAATATCACAGCAAATTCCATAACTTTTCATTAATATATTTCAGAAGCAGCAGGGCAATATTGACCCCACTCCACTGCTTACAATTCATTTAATCCCCTAATAACCCAATGATGCAGATATGACGGGTTCTGTCCTGTATACGTAGGACACTGAAGCTGGAGTTGCTAACTGGTTCAAGGGCTCAGGGCTAAGATGGGGCGTGGACAAGTCATGCAGCCCGTGGTGAATGGCTCCAAGGATTGTGCTTGGAATAAGGCTGGGTTGTCTCTAGTGTCAACTACAAAGGAAGTCCCATTGTTCTCTACTGGGAATGGACTATGGCTTGGAGAGGGACCAGAGCTTCCTGCTAGTCACAGACAGGTGCTTAGAGGAACCAGGATTCTGACCCTGCCACCATTCCCCTTACCATACACCTCCATGAGTGAATGAACGCCCACAGGTGACATGAGTGGAACACACAGTACTTGCTCCCAGGCTCGCATCTGCAAGTTCTCAGCTCCGCATATTGGTCCCTGTGGTGATTTAAATGAGAAGTGTCCCCTATAGGCTCACGTATTTGAATGCTTGGTCCCCAGTGGGAGGTGCTGTTGTGGGGGCGGGGGAAGAGAGCCTATTAAGGAACCTTTATGAGATGGAATTATAGCCTTGCCTTCTTGTTTTTTCTCTCTCCCCCCCCACTCCCTCCTTCTCCCCCCCCCACCCTGTCCCTCTCATCCTTGTATGTAAATGAAGTGTGATCTGTTTCCTCCTCCTACATGATGGACTCTATTCCTCCAACACCGTAAATTAGAATAACCCTTTCTTCTTCAAGCTGTTTTTGAACATGGCATTGCATCACAACAGAAAAATAATTATTACAGTCCCTGGTGATCATTTCTTGCCTGCTTTCCAGGACAGAGGGAGGAGGCATCCCAAGGCTAAGGGGTTCTCTAACAGTCCCACAAGCCACACCCCCTGGGGGCTTCACCTGGGGCAAGAATACACTTTAGTCTTTCTGCAGCCAGTAGCCCTTACTGAGGCAGGATAAGCTACCACCCGCCTAAGGGAGAATCAAAATGCCAGAAAGAAACATTTGACTAAAAATTGGTTTCTTAAAGCGGAGGGTAGAGAGCAACATTCATCAGGGAAGAGGAGGAGGAGCATATTTCTTGCTGTGACACCAAACTGGACAGAACAATGGATGGGGGAGAGGGCTTATTCTGGCTCAGGGGACACAGTCTATCATGGTGGAGAAGGCATGGCAGCAGTCCGTGAAGAAATCACAGCACTCAGGCTGGAACCAGGGTGGGTTATCACCCCAAAGGCCCACCTCTTAGCCTTGTAGCTGCCAGCTAGGTCACATGACTAAAGTCTTCCACAACCTCCCTAAACACCAGCACCAGGTGGGGACTGACAGGGCACACATATGAGCCTGTGAGGGGAATGTCCCATTCAAATTGTAACAAACACAGAAGCAGGTGGGGGGACGAGGAGGTGGCTGGAAGAGGGGCACCAAGATACAATTACCGTGGGAGAAATAAGTTCAAAGTCCTTCCTAAGAGCTTACTGTAGAGCTTATAAGATGCTATCAGAGAAGAATTTGAAGCTGCACCGCAAAGAAGCCATCTTCTTTACGGGGCTCCAACTGCTCTTCTGGATCTATAGACGCCCTCTAAATCACCCTCCCACACCTCCTATGGCTCTCCTTGAGTGGATAGAGTCTCGGCCAAAGACTCTGGAGGGCTTGGCATTGATGCACAGGTACCAGGCAATCAGCAGGAATCAGAGGCCAGCACTGGATTCGGGACTCAGGGTTCTGACAGATGAAACTCACTGACAATGGCTGAGTTTTAAAAGGAAAAAAATACTGAGTAATGTAAAAAGGAGATCTCAAAGTGGTGCAGAAGTCAAGCGGGATCAAGGGTCACCAGAGTTCCTGCCCAACAAAGAGGGGCTCCAAGAATAGGTTGTTCTTGTATGGCTTTTGCTTGGGAGTTTAAAAAAGAGACGCACGCCTTTAATGCCAGCACTCAGGAAGCAGAGACAGGAGGACCTCTGTGACATCGAAGTCACCCTAGTCAACAGAATGAGTTCCAAGACAGGGGGTGGGGGTGGGGGAATGACGGGACTATGAGGCAGGAAGGAGGATCACAGAGGGGCTAACATGAGACATGAGTTGCCAGTCCTTCTCTGTGGTTTTTCTAGGAACTAGGATGTCCTTGGCTGCTGTGGGAAGCAGAACTCCCTCCCCCATCAGGAACCAACCCAGACTGCTTGTTGGATTGTAACTCCTCAAGGCAGTAAGTAGATGTGTCTGTGGATCTATGATCTATGTGTAACTGTGTGGGGGCATGTATGTATATGTTCATGTCCCTATGTGTTGTAAGAGGAATTGGAGCAGAGGGACAGGCACACAGCCTTGATGGCTCTTCCATCTCTCAGGCTGGAGAACTCCCTCCATTAGAGTGAAATGTCTCTACTCCAGTTGCCACTTTCTTGGAGATGGGAGGATGCAGAATAGGCCCCATGAGGTCCATCAGGAGATAATGCTCACCCAGGGGACCCCTGAGACAGCACAGTGATTGCTGTCACATTGAGTTTATCCTGCCTCAATTCAGCATAGACAGGGACATACACATCATGCATACGCATGCACAAACACCCATCCACCCAGCATGCCTACCTCCTGGCTCAGCAGGCCACAGTTACATCAATCCTGAAACTGTAGACAAGTCATTGGGGGTTACTTGCTACCATCTAATTAGCATTAGACACTGATTATCCCAGGGTATTGATATTAGCTTTAGTCAGTAATTACAATGCTCACATAAAATATTTAATAACTATTTATAATACAAGAAATTTGATTAAGGACAGGACAGAACATTTTCCTTGAATTTTCACACTGGTCTCTGAAAAGCTCAGTTGGGTTTATCCGAAGCAGCAGGAATGAATACAGTCAACAAAAACGACCCACAAATACAATGGGAAATAGCCGACTCAGATTCACCCAATCCTGTGCCTATGAAAGACCCTACAACGGCCAGGGGAAATGGGCTAAAGCCATCGGTGATTTCCTAAAGGAGAAATGTGTCAACAAATTTAAGAGGAAATTTTCAGTTTCTCTAGTAGTTGAAAAACATTCATTTAAACCAGACATCCATCCTTTCGTCACGCTGGCAATGAGTTTGCCCTAGTAAATCTACTGCCATTGGTTAAAATGAGTACCAGGTCATTCATCATCCGCCTCTTTGTTTCCTCATGGAAAAGGCAGCCCTTGTAAGCACCCAGCCTTCTACAACCACAGGCCAGGAAGCAGGAAGCTGCTCTGATTTTTTTTGTTTGTTTGTCTCTGGTTTGGTTTGAAACAGCTTCCTGCTAGGTAGTCCTCACCACCCTCCCACCTCAGTTGCCAGACTGATAGGATTATAGGCACATACCACCACATCCATTTTCACTCTGTCTGTTACCGCCTGCTACAGCAAATCACCAGAAGTAGTAGCCCACAGATCCAAGATGAACCACCATAGACCTCCACCTCAACAGGACAAGTATATGACCTAGCCCTGTGTTCCTGGAATAAGATCTCGGTGAATCACTCTGTCAAATGAACTGTGATACAGTCACAGCTTTACACAACCTGGAACGACAGCCAGCTTTATCAAACACGATAGCTTACAGGCAGCCAAGCCACCTGCCTCAGGCCTGCTTTATGCTGGCAATGTTCCTGAGCTCTCATCCCAGGCCCAGTCATGAGGACCGTAATAAGTCTTTCTTGGTTCCACCAGCCAGCTCCCAAATAATGACGTGGAGGCTTCTTATTAATTATGAAAGCTTGGCCTATAGCTCAGGCTTGTTCCTAACTAGTTCTAACTTAAATTAAGCCATATTTTTTCATCTACATTCTACCACAATGATTTTTACCTTTCTTTCATTCTGTACCTCTGACTTGTTCTGCATCTCCTGGCCTCTCTCTCTCCCTTTCCTTCCCTCTCCCACCTCCTCATTCTTCCTCCTACTTCCTCTCTCTGTACCCAGAATTCCCTCTATACCTCCTGCCTATCTATTGGTCATTCAGCTTTTTATTACACCAATCACAGCAACACAGTGTACAAATATCCCACAACATAGGACAATCTAAGGAGCCACAGCAAATGTGAAGTTGGGTTCTGGCCTTTCTCCAGGGAAAGAAAGGGAGCCCTTTCTGCTTTCTGCCTCCATCAGGGAGGTATTCAGTCATTCAGCCAGGGAACGCCTCCCATACTGACGCACTGGAGCATGGCATTCAATCACCACAAACATCATCCCACTTACGCACAAAATATTAGGAGATTTCAAGTATGTCCAAACTCTTGACAGTGCAGAACGGTGTTCTCAGCTACAAAGATTACACTCAAAAAACATGCAATTGCATGATGGAAAAAAATTGAAAATCTCAGAATTTTGATTTAGGCAGCATTCATGGGTATCCTAGCCAACACATGGTAACATTCAGCTCATGGAACATAGTTTGGACATGCCCAGTAGATTCTGAGAAGTGATTTAGAAACTTCTGGAAATCTTCTTCTAGAAATGCTATCGTTTGAATCTATGTTAAAGGTTTGCCATCCTTTAGTACTGGGAAGTGGTGGGATTTTTAAGAGGCAGAAACTTGTGGAAGGTTGTAGGTCTAGAGGGTAGTCCCTCAGAGGGACTTCTGCAGCCATACTGCTTGAGGTCAAGCACCATCTCCCCCATGCACTAGCTCCATGACCTTGGGAACACTGTGGGGCCTGTCAGATGATGTTCAACTCTATCATCTTTGGAAATTCAGTTCAGGGGGAGGGGTGGTTCACTCAGAGTCCAGGGAGCACCATGAGCAGCTCCGCCTAAATGCCAGCTATTGCCATGGATATAGTGTCAAGGACCTAACAGGGTGAGCTGGAGGTAGGTGAGGAGGGTGTTCCCCGGAGAGAAATGGCTTTATCGTTTGAAAAGGTGACCAGCTGGTATTTATGACTAACCTGACCACCTACTAAGTTTATATTAGGAGTGCATGAGCAGGGAGTGGGGGCAGAAACACAAAGAACCTGCCCCAAACTCCAACCTCTGAAAGGCCAAGCGGGGCTTAAGGTTCCATGCCCACGTCTTCACCCTGCTGAGAATATGCTATGTGTTGAAGCATCCTAGCCAGAGAATACACTTTTTTCTACATAGTGTGAGATGCTGTCACTGGCTTTCCTACTCCAAATATAGGAAACTTCTCCAAAGTCACACAACAGGGCGGGATATTAGCTCTCCAACCCCCACGCCTGTGACTTTAATAAGGCCTATCACTGTTTCCTCCACTCTGAGAACAAGCGTGTGTTCTCTCCTGGCAGCCTGACTGAATTAAGACCCAGTGAAGTGGGTAACAGAGCTTCTGGAGGAAGAGGGCTAGAGAGGACCACTATAACCCTGCCCACAAGGAACATATCCCTCCTGCAGAAGGGACACTCCAGTTCCTCACATCCACCACCTGCTCCGCCTCCCTCTGTAAAGCTCTCAGCTCGTGCAGCACACATGGGGTTTCAGAATCCATGCGGGGCTCTCCCACTGAGGGCCTGCTGTGGGAGCTGTGTCTCCTGCAGCCACCCGAATTCCCTCTGTAGCTATAACCCCTGTGGGACCTGAGGCTAAAGCCCAGAGAGCAGGCCCATATAAAACACCAGATGAACCAAGGGTGATGTGTCACGGGCCAAGAGAGTCCAGGAACGCTTGTCAAGACGCACACTCTTACCCACCCCAAAAGGCTCAGAGGTATCACCAGTGATCCAGGCTCCATGCCTGTGGAGAGAAGAGGAGGGAGAAGCTCGCTCCTCCCACCATGCCTTCCAGCAATACAGTTCACCATCGAGACAGAGATGAGACTATGGTGATTAATGTTGATTGTCAATGTGACAGGACCTAGAATCCACTGGGAGGCAGGCCTCTCAGCACACCTGTGAGAGACTGTCTGATGAGGTTAGTCCCTGGGCATGCCTAGGAGGGGTTATCTTGATTAACTGAGGTGGGGAGATCTGGGCTTGGGTCTCGACTACAGACGAAGGAAAAACCGAGTGGGAGGGACTGTACCTTGAACTACCAGCCAACACAAACCCTTTCATCCTTAAGTTGCCCTTTGTAAGGATATCTGAGCCCAGCAAGAGAAAAAAGCGATAGCTAAGACAGAAACACGGTCGTGGGACCCTGAGAGGATGGTGCAGTGGGGGGCAGGGGCGAGGCAGGTGGTGTGGCTCAGTCCATGGCTGGGATCCGCTGTGGTCGGGGAAGCCTGGTGGAGAAAGACAACATGGACAGCTTGTTTGCAAAGGTCCACGGGCACAGGCAGTGTCAAGGTCAGGTGGGTCTGCCAATGTGAGGGCACTGCCCCTGGGGAAGTAGCAGGACAAGCATGCACCTTGGAGTGGTCCTGAGACCCCTGGTCATCATCCTCTGACCTTCCTTCCACAATGTCCTGACACACAGCTTTCCAGGCTGGGTCACAGGAGCCAGAAAAACCACCACTATCTCAATCTCCAACAGGTCCCCTGCCCTCCTAGAGCTTCCAGAGCCTTCTTTACTCAAACTAGCCCAGTCCCAGTTTTCTCTATTACCCAGGAGGCCTTTTTCAAGTGTCACATTCAAAGCAGACCATCAAGTACTTCCCGGCATCCCTAGGGCCAGGCCTGCATCTGGGCTAGGCCACTCTACATCAGTAGAGAACAAGCAAGAGATGCTTTCTGTTTTAATGGCCTCAGTTCGATGTTTCATGGGCAAAGACTGGGGCCAGACCACTTTATAACCATTCTTCTGGTTCTTGAATAATTGATGTCCTTTATGCACTTTTCATGATCTAATTTATCTGCCTCCTAAAATATTATGTAAAGCCCGAGTCCCATCGGTAATGATCTATGTCCGATGATAAAGTCCACCAAAGGATTTGCTACCCAAGCTGTGTTTGGGGACATAAACTAAGCTGTGTTCTGTGGAAGCAAGACAGGTTCCATCCAGGCAGGATGGAGGTCTGGGGCAGGGGCCAGCAAAATCTAGCCTTAGGTTTAGAAAATGCATTAAGGACAGACAACAAGGGGAACCGACCTCCTCAGGGAAGGAAGGGAAAGATGGAGGGAGCAGAGAAAACACTAAAGGTTAGCTATAGAGTGGCATTTGGCCCCATTTGGTGGTGGTGGTGGTGGTGGTGGTGATGGTGGTGATGATGATGATGACAAGAGCAATAAGGGTGGCAGCTGCCACTGGGTAGAGATGAAGAAAGGGTCAAGCACCAAGTTGGCAGTTAGCAGGCATTATAGAGTCTTCACTTGGGTGCTAGGGACTCCTGGGACGTTCCCACTTCACAGGTAAGGAAACTGGGGCTTGGGAAGGTACCTTCCTTGCTCAAGGCCCCAGAATTAGGAAACAGGAGTGATGAAATTCACACACACAGTGAGATACAGAACCCAGGGTCCTGGTCCTTGACAAGTTCCAGTGCCCTGGCACCGGCCGCTGCCCAACAGTGATGAACTCTCCCTCCTGGGGCCTGGCCACGCAGCCCTGTTCACAGCTCTGTGGTTTCTCCAAGCTCAGCCGCCCCCTAGCAAAACTCAAATAAAGATGGATGCTCTCTCCCTCAGCAAATACAACCCCTCAGTCAATCTCTTGGCACTGGGAGCAGGCTCATTGTTCTTGTGTGGAATTCCACGGTTGCTTATAAACACTTCCATTACTTCTGAAGTTTTATTTATGGTCTTTGTTAAACCTTTACTCTGAAGTTTGCCATTTTAAACACTCCCTGACTGAAGAGAGATTTATACGGGTCCCTCACACTGAAGCTACCTGAAATGGACAGAGCCGGAATCAATTTATAGGGCTTCAGAAGCAGCTGACGACTCATTTTTATTGAGAGAGGGTTTCTCTCAGGAAGGGGAGAGGAAGCCTTACTGCCCATAGAAACATTCATTCCGCGTTAAGACTGTTGCTGGGCACCGTCTCTAGCTCTCTGTCAATACAAGGGCCATCAAACTGCACCAAAACATGCTGCTCTTCAGACTAGAGATGAAAATGAAGGTCCTTGCTCCTCGGTGTGCTCAGGAGAGGCATGAACCACAACTGAACCCAGTGACTCAAAGGGAAGCAAGCTTGGACAATGGCAAGGGTAGGAAGTGAGGGCTGGCCACTATACAGATTCATTCAGTGTTCTGAGCCCCCAGCTGAAGGAAGCACCAACCCACATATTTTTGGGCCTTGTCAAATAAATTAGGATATCTCTTCCTTTGAAGATCAATGGCATAGAGATGACTTTGAACTCTTAATATTAGGCATTAGTGACATAATGTTGGGTTTTATTAAGAATGAAAGGAATTTACCAATTTTCTTCCAGCGATTCTCTCTGGACTCCACAAGGAAGCTAATCACTAGATAATTGTTCAATGGCTCTTCTGGTCCATTCAAATCCATTGAATTGTTTAGAGAGGAAAAGGCAGAAGTCCCCTTGAGGAACCAATTACCAAAATGCAGGGACCTGAAACTTGGCAGAAGCCACACTTTGTGACGTAGGCAGCTGTTAAGAAGACGGGTCCGGTAGCTAGCTGGAGCTGTCAGAACAATACAGCACAGGCTGGGTGCCTTAAATGAAAGCCATTTCTTTTCTCGCAGTTCTGCAGGTCAGAAGTCCAAGATCAAGATGCTGGCTGAATCTGTTTCTGCCAATGCCCCTCTTTCTCATACTCACTATTGCAATATACCAGGACAAGAGGGAGGATGAATTCTGGGGTATCTCTTCATGAAGACATGCAACTTATCATATCATGCTCATATCTTTGTTGTGTCTGTATTAATTACTTTTGCAGGTCTGAGAACATTTCAAAACTTGGAAGTGCTTATTGGGACTCATGGTGAGGAAAGTGGAATTGACCAGACTAATCCACACCATGGTAACTAGAAAGCAGAGAAAGGGGAATAAGTAAGTAATAAGGGCAAGACAAAGTCCTAAGAACCCATCCTTAGGGACCTGCTTCCTCCAATTAAACCCCATTCCTCACCATTCACCATACCCCAACAAGCTATCACACTCTTTATCAATAGATTAATTCATTCATTGGGTCAGAACCCCCAATATCTAATGAGCTTTGGAAATGCCCTCATAGATACACTCCAAAGGATGCTATAATGATATCATGAACATTTTTAATGGTGTGTGTGTGTGTGTGTGTGTGTGTGTGTGTGTGTGACACAGAAGTATGGCAGCTGGGAACATGTTGGGTTCATGTGCATGCCAATGAGAAGAGTTCCCCCCATGCAGAAGAGATCAACATCAGGGAGCTTCCCTATAATCTTCTACCTTATTTTTTTAGACAGGGTCTCTCACTGAAGCTGGTGTTTGCTATGTCACCTAGACTGGCTGGCCAGCAAGCCCCAGGTATCCACTTGCATCCATCCAACCAGTACTGAGGACACAGATAACATATTTTCAGGCCAGCCTTTGTCTCAGTTCTAGGGATCCAGACTCAGGGCCTCATGTTCACACAACACAGCAAGGACTTAACCCACTGAGCCATCTCTCCAACCTGTCCTGAGCATTTCATAAGCAGTCAACAGAATTAATCATTACAGTATCACTGAATTATTTCTTTGAAGATCCCTCCTCTAAACACAGCTACTTTGAGAATTAAGATTTCAATATAAGGCCAGGTGTGGTGGTGAAAGCCTTTAATCCCAGTACTCAGGAGGCAGAGGCAAGCGGTTCTCTGTGAGTTCAAGGTCAGCCTGGTCTAGTACCAAGATAGCCAAAGCTACGCAGTGAAATCCTGCCTCGGGGGAAAAAGAGATTTCAACATATGAATCTGGAGTGGGGGCACATCCATTCCATAAACTGAGTTGCCATAACTTGGTTTTTGTATATTTAGGAAAATCCTCTTCAGGGTTACAAATCCCACCCACACTGGGAGGAGCCCAATCCAAGCTTCCTTCCTGTAGACCTGTAGTGTCTCCCCTCCCTCCCCAGCACACTCCACAGAAGCCCCCAGGTTTCAGAAATGTTTCCCAAAACATAGCTCTGAGTCCTTTCTCTACTTAAACATCAGCAGCTTCCCCATGGACTCAAGTCAGGATGAAATCCAAAGAGACAGCACATGCATGATTTTTTTTTTTAAGGTGGACTCAGGTAGACAGACGTGCTAACTCAGGCTCTTGCCCTTGGTAGCTGTGGGATCTTGAGCAATTTACTTATGCTGACTGATCCTGAGGTTCCTCATCAGTACAATGGAGAAATAGTAGCTCTTACTTCGTGGGATTCTGGGAAAGAAAAAGAGGATGCTGGAAGTGCTTAAAAGGATGCCTGGCCCTGGAAACAAAGCAGTAGTTATCTCTACTCTCACCACTGACTTTGTATCCCATCTCCTGATGCTAGCATCACTGAGATGCAAACTGTCCCTAAATCTACATCTTACTTAGCCGGGAACTTTCTATAGAAGGCCACCCAAGGAAAGCCACCTTCCCTAAAATCTCCGTATGACAAAAGTCAACTAAGGCTCATTATGCTGCTTATTCCTGTTTGTTTGTTTGTTGATTTAGCACAAGTTAGACTTATTTGAAAAGAGAGAATGCCAGTTGATAAAATGCCTCCATCAGATTGGCTTGTGGGCAACTCTGCGGGGCATTTCTTACTTAATGATGAGTGCAGAAGGGCCCAGATCACTGTGGGCATTACCACCCTGAGGTGATGGATGCTGTGAATATGTTTGATTGCCATTGGTTAATAAAGAAGCTGCTTTGGGCCAATGGCTTAACAGAGTAAAGCCAGGATGAAAGAGATAAAGAGAGAGAAGGCAGAGTCCGGGAGAAGCCATGTAGCCATAGGTGGGGATGAATGTGCCAGAACCTTGTGGTAAGCCACAGCCATGTGGCAATATGCAGGTTAATAGAAATGGGTTAATTTAAGATGTAAGAGCTAGCCAATAAGAAGCTAGAGCTAATAGGCCAAGCAGTGATTTAATTAATACAGTTTCTGTGTGATTATTTTGTTTCTGGGTAGCTGGGAACGAACGAACAACCTCTGACAACATCACCCTGAGCAGGTGTCCTGGGCTCTATAAGAAAGAAGATTGAGCAAGCCATGAGGAGTCAGCCAGGAGGCAGCACCCCTCCCTAGCCCCTGCTTCAGTGCCTGCCTCCAGGTTCCTGCCTTGAGCGCCTGCCCTGACTTCCCTAGATGATGAGCTATAAGCTGTAGGCTGATATAAATTCTTTCCTCCCCAAGCTGCTTTTGGTAACAGCAATAGAAAGCTCACTTGGACACTCACCATGCCTCAAACAGCTCTTAGATTACACCACCACATCCTCTGAACCTGGCATCTGAGGCCAAACCCACAGAGTCACCTCAGATTCTCGTCTCTCTTGATCCATGTAGTCATAAAGAAACTTTCCTAGGGGCTGGGGAGATGGCTTAGTTCATGAAGCATTTGCCTTTGAAACATGAGGACCCGAATTTGACCCCTAGGGGCAACACTAAAAACAAAAACAGGTGTGGTGACTCACACTTAATCTCAGAGCTGGGGCGACAAAGCCCTTTGGCTCACTGGCCAGCCAGTCAGGTACTGACCTGGACTCAAGACAGTCACTTCACTTTGGGGAACAGACCCACAGCCTGCCGACTTCCAGAGCCAGGCTACTAGAACTAGGTGGCAACCTGAGAAGAGTCAGAAATCCTTAGAGAGAGAGCTTCATTTCTAGAAGCCCACAGCTGTCCCCCCACAGTAGCCCAGAGAGCTGCACCCTCACAAACCTAACAACACAGCACACAACTGTAGCCTCAGCGCTGGGGTTTCCTGGTGCTTTAGAACATAGTTGCTTTAACACAGAAGGGAATAGAGCTGGGGGGAGGTTTCCCCCAAGAACTGAGAGGCGGTTCCGTGGGGTGAGGGATGTAGCCACCTTTGTATGGACTCGTGGCAATTCAAGACTGAAAGCAAGTGCCCACAGAGCCTCCCCACCATCATGCTGCCTTCCTTAATTCTATGTCCATGTGTGCACCTCTGTCAGAACTGAGAACACATTGTAAGAGATGATATTGTAGTCCCCACTGCCACCTCTCCCTGTTAAGTGTCTGCGCATATCACAGCCTGGTCTGAGAGCAGACACATCAGGTCCCTTACCATCGCTGGGGCTTGCCAGTGCCCAGGGGACCTTGCCATCAGCAGAGACTCAGCAATGCCTGAGGAAATACCCATCCCCTGACACTGACACCATTCCTGGGGACAGAGTGGCAGTGCAGTGGGCATCCCACACATATCACTCTGTTTCACACCTGTAAGAGTTGTTGGGGGGGGTAGATGTGCACATTTTTAATCACAGCACTTGGGAGGCAGAAGTAGGCTGATCTCTGAGTTTGTGGCCAGCCTGGTCTACAGAGTGAGTTTCAAGACAGTCAGGGCTACACAGAGAAACCCTGTATTGAGGAAGAAAAATAAAAGGAGTTGACAGAGTGTTGACAGGAGTTGACCCACGCTTGGATCTGAACATACACTATGCCCAAAGTCATTTGCTATAGTCTAAGAACTATAGGATACACTCATCTGGAACCAAAAACAATGTTACATATCAAAATGCCCCAAGACATCTCTTGAGGAGAAAGCTACTTACTAGAAGACCACTCATGGATGGTAGAGATGGTAGAGATAGTTGGTCCACTAGACGTGTAAATCTCCATTTAAAGCATGAGCTTTAAAACAAGATGGTACGATAGCTCCTAAAGGAGACAGCAACTCTCCAGCAACAGATCCCAAAAGAAAACCAAAATGAATCAAAGAATTGCTATAAAGAAATTCAGAAGGCTAGGGAGATGGCTCTGTGGGTAAGAACACTTGATGTGAAAGCAAGCAGACCCAAGTTCAAAGCCCCAGCACCCACATAAAGGGTCAGGCATAGCCACAAGACCCATTATCCCAATGATATGTCATGGCACCACACACACACCAATTCCACAGGTTTGTATCCTTGTTGATATGAGTTATGTTGCTGACTCTATTGGTCCCCAAAACAGAAATGAGGTGTTGCCACTCATTTCTACCAGCCCTGCCTTTCAAGAAAACAAGTGACATTTGACCTGTAAAACCCTAGGGTTGGTGTGTCCCCAAAGGTTGTCTCATCTAGGCATGTCCATGCTGAAACTGAACATAACAGTTTCAATACTTCCAGCAGCCCCAGATCTCGCCGGCTCTAATGCCCACTCTAAGCCAGGGACAGAGTCCTGAGGAAGGCCAAGCTTGCGTTGCTCTCACGTCTTTATATTTGGCCATCCTCCCGGAGGAGAACACAGTGGAAGTCATGGGAAGCAGAAGAGGAAGTCTGCCCAAGGAACAGGTTCAATTAGGCATCGCTCCCCGGCCAGCAGTGGTCCCACAGCCCAAAGCAGCAATCCAGGTTTTATTTGCTCATAAACATTAATGGGACCAAACCTCAGGGAAAGAAATAGGAAAAGCTAAATGCCATGGAGCACACACCATAAAACATGGACTCCAAGTGGGAGAGAAAAGGTTGGAGCACTGGAGAGGGAGGATCTTCTCTCACAGATGGACTGTTCTTGGTGACTTCTGGAAATGGCTCTAGATAGGTTTTCCTATTCCTCAGGATCCTAGAAGCACCCTTCCCGAAGTGGAATAAAAAACTTTAAAGCAAAAAGCAAATCCTTTCCATTCTCAGATAAACGGGAACGATGGCCACAGGACCCACTCAGGAGAGCCACAGACATGCTCAGGGATCTCCTGGAGTGAAGGCAGGACCCCTAACGGAACTCAGAGGCCCCATCCCCAGGCTCTGCCTATCTCTGATGACACTAGCAACTCTCAGAGGTCCCATCCCCAGGCTCTGCCTATCACTGATGACACTAGCAATTTCCAGAAGACTCATCCTACCTGTCACTCTCCACTTTGTCCTATCCACACAGGGTAAGTCCCAGATGCCTGCTGAGGGGGCAGGGAACAGGTGCAAAGCATCGCACCGCGTGCTCAGGAGTGCAGTAGAAATCAGGCGCTGTTTGCAGCTCTGAAATTTACTGCTCATTTGTCTTCTCAGCAACCACGTGGTGTGGGTTTCATATCAGGATACCTGAGGCTCGGAGAGTACCAGTGCTGGAATCCAGATACTCTAAGAAGGCCTGCTTTGTGGAGGGAGAGGGGATAGAAGGAACACACATGTGTATGCTAACACATCAAGTTTGAAGGCCATCTTCAGGTGCTGTCCACCTTCCTAACCCAAAACAGGACATCTTACACTTGGAACTGCCAAGTAGGCTAGGCTGGTTAGCTAGGGAGCCCCAGAGATCCATCCATCTCTGCCTCCCCAGGAGTGAGGTGGCTTGGATTTGAACTTGGGTCCTCACATTTGCATGGCAAGCCCTTTACCAACTGAACTGTCTCTCATCCCTGAGTCTGTATTTTTTTTTTGAGCCATAAACTCTCTGACCCGGTTGTTCTGTGTCAGCCCAGAACTAGCACATCTAGCTGCTTCAGCAAAGCCATGGCGTTAAATTGAAGCCTTCTCCCTCAGGCTCACATCTCCTCATTGCAGCCAGTCAGATCACTCACCTATATCACACAGGGCCCCATCTGTGGTCTCCCTCTTTTCTTTTGAGATGGCACCTTCTTATGTCACCCAGGCTGGTCTTGAACTGGTGACCTTCCTGCTTCATCTCCCCAAGGGTTGAGATCACAGGCTCCAACCACCACACCTTGCTGCTCTTGTTCTCTCTCTGGTTGGGAGAGAACCACAGGATTTTGGAGGCCTGCCTCTGACCAGTTTTGTATCCAGGCTTGAACTTGGAAAGAGAAAGAGAATCCGTTTCCTTTCCTGATTTTCTGTCTCATTTGCTTATTGGATTTCCACGTGGTGTGGATTTTAGAAGCCTGGTTCCCTGGAGGAATTTCTAAGACGCCATCTGTCCTTGTGCTTCAGAGCCACCCTGGCAAACTGAAACACAGGTTCTCATCAATCATCCAAAGGGGAACGCTCATTCATTCTCAGGGAGACTCGGGTGCGTATGCCCTTGAACATGGCGGCTGCTTCACCAGACATACATTCAGATCTTGCAGATGCTCTAACCGTTCTGGAATCACCTCTGATTTGGCTCAGTTCAGGTCTGTTCAAGTCAGAGACATGAACAAGGCCAAAGCCAGAGAGACCACAGAGGGGCTTATGTACTGTGTTCTGGGGAGACCCCATCCCACACCAAAGGGTGCAGATACAACACTGTAAGTACATCCATCAACAGTTGTGTCATGAAGCCATCCCCAGGAGGTCGGCTCAGAAGTGTGACTGGCCAGTGACACACTGCCCTTTAGCTATGACGTGGCATCTCTGTGAACTACAAAACTGAGTTTGGTCCTAGCTGCAGTAGGCCCCACTCAAGTGGGTCCTTTGAACTCAGTTTCTTCTTCCAAGGCGGTCAATGGGTTCAATTTCTCTCCCTGGGAGAAAAGGCAGTCATGGAAAAAAAAGAAACTGTGAAGAGAAAGCTTCTACACAGAATCCTATTTTTCAATCAGGACACACTTCAGAGAACATGTAGTCACCTGTCTGCCTCAGTCAGGAAAACCTAAGCCCTGAAAGAAACAAACCTGCCCAAGGAGAACTTACTATAAGACTCCCAATCCATGCTCTTGCCAAGCGCTCACCAGAATGCTGACCTCCCAGACTCGATCAACAGAGTCTTCCTCAGTCAGCGGGGAGGAAGAATGGACGATGGTGGCCTCTAAGACATCCCTGACTCTACTGCCCCTCTTATACCTCAGCTCCTATCTCTGGATCCAGAGATTTCTGACCCATGTTCAAGCTGTCACCTCACACCTTGACAGAAAGATTTTCCAAACTGGAAGGAATTCCTTTAATATTTTATCAGTATATGCAAAACAAGGCAGTCAACAGCCCGGAGGCCTGAGCCGCTTCAGGGGAATGGAGATGTGACAGATGGAGTGTTTCTGCTCATATCCTGTCCTCCATGGGTCTCCTGGCCCCAGGTGAGCTCCATTTGGCCGTGAAGGTGGAATGTACAGACTGACTGGCCAGCCCAGCGCTCCCACTGAGCCAGGAAGCAACCTGCCTGCAATCCCAGGTCCCTGATAAGACCCACAAAGGGGCCTTGAGGTAATGCTCTGTGAGCTGATGCGTCTGTGGCTCAGAGGAAGCCACTGCAGGCCAGATGGTACTGTCTTGCCTAAGTGTCACTGTGGGAGCTGCTGGGTGAGCCTGTATGGTAGCTAGCATGAGAAGGTAAAGCAAAGTGTGGACACAGGTGACTCCTCCCAGAGGATTTTCTTCTAAAACAAAAAGAATCTGCGGCCAGTGCTAGGTGTGGTGGCACACGTCTTTAATCCCAGAACCCAGAAGGCAGAGACAGGAAGATTTCTGGAAGTTAGAGGCCGGCCTGGTCTACATAGTTCTAGGATATCAAAGGCCACACAGAGAGACCCTTTATCAACCCCACTGCCCCCGCTACATACACACACAAAGAATCTGTGGTCAAACAAGTCTTTTACAGGAAACACAGGATCAAGGAAAGTCTAACAGGTTTCTTCTTTGAAACATTTGTGATCTTTAGAATCTCCCAGAAAAAAAAAAAAAAGGACAGAACAGGCAGCTCCCAGTATTGCTTAGTTGCTACAGCTGACTTTCCCAAAGCATCTTATAGGACCAAATGGACTTTAAGAAATTCAGGCTCAGAAGGTCCCAACAACAGAAGCATTCACAGGAATCAAGGCTCTGCAGGGAGCTGGACAACTCTCCAGTGAGGCTCAGAGGCACAACCCAGGAATGACCCATACTCCCCACCCCAAGCTGATTTGAGTGGAAAGGCATCCCAGGTCACCAGAGCTATCTCCTCCCCCACTGCCTGGATAGGAATTCAGAGAGACTCGACGAGAGATTGATTCAGCCACAGTTATGGGCCCAGCCTGCATGCCTCCTGACTCCTGGCAGGAAAGCAGTTATGGCCCATGTCTGCCACTCCACATGACCCTAAGTAAGAGCCAAGGTGAACATGAAGGTGATCTGTGTTCCCTACTGGAGAGATGTAGAGTCCTGACCACTTCTGCCTGCGAGGTTATGTACCCCACAACCTTCCGTGATAGTGTCTATCTCAGGCTGAGGGGCTTCCAGGGGCCCAGCTATCCTGGTTGACTCCACTTTGACAGTCAGAGCAAAGTCAAAGACCACACACACACACACATACACACACACACACACACACACACACAAAACCATGAGACTCATTCTTCTTGCTCTTATTACTAAGACCACATAACAAAGCCCAGGACAGAGTCCATGGTGCCACTAGGCAAGAGAAAAAAAAATAATCAACGTTGCTAAACATGAATCACGTGCCAGTACCCTGAGGTTCTCTGCGTATGTCTCACCTCCCTGGGGGATAAACTGAAGACTTGTATGCTATCACAACATGAAGGTCCCCAGACATAAATAAGCCCATGAGGCTGTCTGTCATGGGTCACAGAGGCTCAAGGGACAGTGACACACAGCACAGAAGAATTCGTCATGGAAGGATCCTGGGAGTCTTGCTGAAGAACAGGAAGCCAGAGGGAAAGGCATCCATTTACAAAATGAATTGGTTCTGGGAAACAGCATACTATGCAAAGCAATCTTTCCAGACCAAGGGGGCTGTGAGGGGGTGGAGGGAGACAGAAAGGAACTCACCAACGCAGGGGCAGGGAGGAACTGCTTTCCTGGCCAAGACAAGGGGTGAGAAGCCCTGTCCCAAGATTGAGGTGGGTGGGAACCAACCACTCCATCCTGTGACCCTGCAGGCCCCAAAGCTGGCATTAGCACCTCCCCCAAAAGGTTTTTCCCTTCCTCAAAACAACTACTTTGCAGTCCTTTCTTAGATGCTTCTAATGACTTTTGAAATACAAACCTGGCGTTGCAAATGCTGCCTGGCCAATTTACCGGAACATTTCACCTCCCCAGAAATTTCTTCTCCAATGGTTTTACTTCTTCTGCCGCAAACAGAGCCTTTGGGGCGATGGGCCTTTTAATCAACAATTATAAGAAGTTTGAAAAGTCACTTTTAAAAGGCTGTCACGGTGTCGAGCCTGCTCAGCTCTTTCCTCTACTCCCAAGGGTCTAACACTATGGCGGCAGGAAGCAGGCGCAGGCGGAAGGTGGGTAGGTGGGGAACAGCGTCATCCATCACCCTGCGACAGATCCCAGGTGCCCAGGGGTCCTCTGAACACACATCTGCAGCCGGTGTAGTGCCGGCATGATTTATCACAGGCAGGTTGGCACCTCCTACAGTTTGGGCTTATCAATTCGGTAACTGCTTCTCCTCTCACTGACCTCCAAAAGTGTTCGTGCCGGAGGAACCCAGGCCTGGCCTCTCCTGACCCCACCACACAGGCATCCAAACCACGACCTTCATGCTGCATTCCAAGCTCACCCCATATGTGCAACTGCTTCCCTGGGGTCTCCTGAACCCAGAATTTTCGAGAAGAGCGCACATAAAGGAACTGTTTTTCTCAAGCCACCTTCTCCCAGCTCTGCATCTCACCAAGTAACATGCCACCGCCGGATCACTACCCTGCCATCCTCTCAGATGGCAAGCTGTACCACTGACCTACCTCCATGCTATCCAACTCCAGCCAGGGTCTGATTGACTTTTCGGTCACACCATTGCCCATACCCCACCGCTGTCACACTGAGCCATGCCAAGTCTAACTCATGGCGGCCCTGACCCAGCTTGACCACAGCAGTATCCTCATTCCACCTCCCACCTGCACATACAGCCCAATACACAGCAAAAGGAGCCCCTTCCTCCCTGCCAGCCCGTATCCCAACACTAGGGAGAACTAAAGCAGCAAGTGGGACCCTCAGACAGCCCCTCCATCAACATGGCTAGCCAGGCAGAAACCCTATGTCCCCCACTCGGACCTCCTCACTCCTTTCCCAGCCCTTTTGCCTTGTTATCTCAGCCCACCCCATCCCTCTGCTCTCAGTTTAACACACCCTGGACAGGTCAACCCTGAATTATCTAAATGCTCAGTGCTTCCCCCTTGGGAAGCAGGATGGTTACTCTCCAAGCAAGGTGCCTGCCTTCTGTGCGGGCAGCACTGTCCTCTGGGCTGGGATCCCAGGCTGACTAAATGAGAGAAAGCGAGCTGCTGAGCACCAGCACTGACCTCTGCCTGCTTGTGACTGAGGATGAGTTGAGACTAGCAGCCTTGCGTTCCTATTGTAATGACCTCCCCCACTCTGTGACAGAATGAACCTTCAAACTCTGAGCCAGAATGAAATCTTCCTTCTTTTGTAGGCAAAGCTGGCCTCGAAGAAATCAGAGCTCCGCCTGCCTCTGCCTCTGGTACTGGGATTAAAGATGTGTGCCACCACCCAGGGTAAATCTTCCTTCAATTGCTTTTGTTAGTCATTTTGTCACAGCAATGAGAAAAGTGACCAGGAGCCTAACCCTGCCAATGCTGAATAGACTCAGCCACTTGAGTGACATCTTTATTTCAGTCCTGTACCTGACTCCCCCGCTGGTCTTTCACACTGATAGAGGACTTCTTGTTTTTGGTTTGAGGCTACTCATCTGGTAAAAAACACACAATGTTTCTCAGAAGTGTTGGCTAAAGAAGTGTATGAGCCTACAAGGCCCAGGCAGGAGATTCCTGAGCTGCAGAAGATGGGAAAAACAAACAGAACAGCTATATTCAGCATGGTAGGGCAGGCACAGCCGTGGGAGCCTGAGGAGTTGGTCACATTGTGTTCCCAGTCAGGAATGAGAAAAAGAAGAGTTCTGGTATCCTGCTGGCTTTCTCCTTTAGTCCCATACCCCAAACTGCCTTATGATCTTGTAGAGTTGTCAATCAGTCCTAGCCTCTGACCACAGAGATGGGTGGGAGTTCCAAGCTGAAACAATGATGAAAGGAATCTCTGCACAGCAATGGATCCAGTTGGCTAAAACAGAGCAAGGCCAACGGTTTCCAGGTTCCTGGATTCATATGTGTACAGGAAGAATTGCATTCCACTGCTGTGCTGAGTTGTCAATGCAATAGGACAGGAACCCACCTGAATGAGGGGAGAGTGCGCAGAAAAGTGGGGAGAGAAAAAGAGAAAAAGCATTATTTGTGTTTCTGGATCCATCCTTGCCTAAAGGAAGCACCTGAACTTGCCTGCTCTTTAAAAGCATGAATCAGGGGAATACAGCTTTTCTCCACAGAAGTTACCCAAAGCAACCAAGGTATCTATGAATGAACTTGCCTCTTCAATCCCTGAACCAATAATCTTAGAGCCTGTGATTGTTAGTGTTGGCTGTCAACCTGACAAAATCTGGAATCACTGAGGAGACAAATGTTAAGACACATCTGGGAGGGGTGGTCTAGCCTCTGGGTACAGCTGGGAGGGGTGGTCTAGCCTCTGTGTACACTGGGAGGGGTAGTCTAGCCTCTGGGTACAGCTGGGAGGGGTGGTCTAGCCTCTGGGCACATCTATGAGGGTGGTCTAGCCTCTGGGCACATCTATGAGGGNCTCTGGGCACATCTATGAGGGTGGTCTAGCCTCTGGGCACATCTATGAGGGGTGGTCTAGCCTCTGGGTACACTGGGAGGGGTTGTTTTGATTAGGTTAATTGAGGTAGGAAGACCCACTATGAGTCCCGCCTGTAGGCTGGGACCTGGACTAGACACGCAGAAGTGAGCTGAGCACTAGAAAGCATCCATTGCTCTGTTCCCTACTGTGGATGCAATGTGACCAGCTGCTTCCAGTTCCTGCTGTTTTATAGCATGATACAGAAGTTGCTTTCTTCTTCACCAGGACATTATTTTTTCACAGCAACTGGAAAAGAAACTGAGACAAGACCTGTGCATGCGACCTGCAATGGCACAAGAAGGGAAAAGAAAGGCAGTCACCATTGTGACCAGTCTCTATATCCCAACCCACCCTCCCAGAAGACACGTCCTCCAGCGAGGTCTCCTCTATTCTGGAATCAGGACGCTCCTCACACAAATTACATAGTTTCCTTTCCCCCAGGCCTGTTCCTTCTAAATAGGAATGCATTCTCCACAGCCAACCACCCACTCCAGTGTGAGAGCAGAAAGATAGTCTTTTAGGGTGAATGTGAATGGGGGTGCCCCTCTCAGGGTGTTCTGTCCCATCCTTATCAACCTTTCAGTCAGCATGTTCCATCATCTTAGGCCAAGTACTCAGCCGGCGGAGTTACAGAAAGGTTCTGCCAACGAGGAGCACTCATGTGAAATGTGGAAGACAGAAAATCAGCCCTGATTTTCAGGCAGACGTTCTGGCAGGTGGTTGGGGGCTTTGCCTAGAGCTTTCTGGTTTTCACTGAGGGCTTCCCACTTTAATGTCTTAGGCCATTGTCACTATCTGCTGCAGCCTCCCTGGAGGTTCTGACACTTCCGGGTTCTCTAATTACAGCCTCTCTCATCTCTGCTTCCTCCTGCCCCACCTCAAGCGCTTGGGTAAGCCTCTCCATCACTTTAGCCCCATCACATTCTTTACAGGATGCCTCAAGTGCTTCTCGGTTCCATTTTTTAAAGGACCTGACCAGAATGCTGAGTGAGCAAGATCAGCAAAGCCAGGTCTCCTCCAGAGTGGCCTAGATGAAAGTTGGCTCCATCCTAGAACTCTATAGAAGAGCCTCGTGGTGTATTAGTGACTTGTCTCCTTGCTGTGACAAAATACCTCACCAAAGCAACTTTGGGAAGGCAGGATCTATTCTGACTCACAGCTTAAGGGTATATCGTCCATCATGGCGGGAAAGTCACGGCAACTAGAGCTTGAGACACTTGGTCAGATCGTGTCTGCATTTAGGAAGTAGACGGAGATGAATGTTGGTACTCGCCTGGCTTTCTCCTTTCTATGCAGTACAGAATCTTAACCCACGGAACATCGATCACTGCCTGCATTTAGGGTGGTTTTTCCCACCTCAGTTAAGCAAATCTCTAAAATCTCTCACATATTTGCCTGGATATTAGTCTCCAGGTGATTCTAGATTCTGTCAGGTTGACAAGAGACACCATCACAAGCCAAATCCTTGTCAACTTGACAAGTAAACACATCAACTTTAATTTGTAACCTTCTGTCCATTGTCCCTTGTAGGCTTAGGGCCATCTCAAAATACAAAATGCCTTCAGTCCAATTTCTAAAGTACTCATGGTCTTTACCAGCTCAGATTCTTCTAAAGTATGTGATAAGACTGTTCTGAGACTCGGACAACCTCTTAACTAAGAACCCCCATACGACTAAAAAAAAAGTCACATACTTGCAACCACCAGTATCACAGAGTAAGCATTCCCATTCAAAGGGAAAGGATAAAGACATGACAAGGAGTGATCAAACCAAAGCAAGACCAAAATCCATCATGGCAAACATCAAACCCTCCAGCTCCATATTCAGCATCTGAGGCTTACGATAGGATTTTCTGGACTCTAAGAAGGCACCTACAGCACACAGTTCTCTTGGAAACTTCCTCTGCCAAGGGAATTGGTCCATAGCCTTTAAACTCAACTTCACTCTGCTCTGGACACAGGCAGAATCTAGCCAGTCCTTGTCAACCAGTCACACCACTGGTCCCATCCCATTACTAGCAGAATCTTTGTTCCCACTGAAACTTTGCGAATGGAACTTCTACTGTTCTTTCAGAGAGGTGAGATTGTGGCAATATTTTTTAAGATTTTCTGTCATGTCCTTTATGAAAATAAGCAGATGTAAAAGATTCTCACTCTCTTGGGGTTCTTAGGTTTGGGTGAGTGTTGAAATTGCCCATACTCCACTATGGAAGAAGTACTTTCCCAGCCTGCTCTCTCCTGGAGAGCTGCTTGACCCAGTGGAAACTGGGTATCACCTTGTGACTGGCATTTGAGTACTACGGAGATCTGAAGTCTTCCCCAGGCCTCAGTTTCCTCCTAAATGTATTTCCTTCCAAAAGTCACTGCCTTGATTCATCTCTGTGTAGCTGAATGTGCAAGCTGAGCCAATGTCACAGCCATGCTGGGGCTCAGGCCCTGACACATTTGGAAGGCCCTTTCTGATTGGCTAGAAGGCCTGCCTCCCCACATATGGTACGCAGTCTGGTGAAATTTGCTGGAATCACCCCCAGACAACACGGCTAACTTTTCTTTTATCTTCTGTTCTGAAAACCTGTCAAACTCATCATCTCTGGCCCACAAAACAAATTTATTTTTTGAGTCATGTAGAAAAAAATTGAAGTTGAAACGCTGCAAGGGGAGAGGCTTTTTGTATTGGTGTCAGGCTTCTGTGAAACCTAATGGAGCTGTTCTTTGACAACATTATCTGTGTTTGGCTAATTTGGTAGAGTAGACAACATTCTCTATTGAACAGGAAGAATAGAACACACAGTCCTAGGAAAGCAGAGAGTTGGCCCATTGTGGGTAATTTGTTTCCACTATTCATACTGCAGATAGGCATACAATTATAGAGGCGCTCATAGGTAAATTTCTATTCATTCTTCTATCACCTTGCAAATGAAATAGTCATTTTTTAAAAATAGCTTGAAGCAGAGATGCATGTCAGTAAACAAAAGGGCAGGCTTCCTTATCATGGTATATTTTGTCCTGATTATTTGTTCTTCCGCCCCTCGAAAGCTTTGCTATTCATTCAGAGAACCGACCCCCACTTGGGGACATTTGTCTTCGGAATACAGCCCAGATGGGGACAGTGACAAGAAACAACAGGAGGAAACTATTCCTGAACTCGACCTTCAGTGGTGAGGACAGATGGAGGACAGGATGTGCTCTTATTCCTCAGGGACCCCTAGGTGCTGCTGAGTGAAGGCAGAGGGAGTTGGAGATTCTGAGTTCAGGGGCGCCAGCCACCTCATGGCCAAGGAGTCAGGCAGGACTTGGAGCCACCTGCTGAGCACAGAAGAGACGACAAATATTTCAGGTAAGCCTGCAGGCAGGTCTCACCTGAACAAACCCCATCTTTGCTGCCCACCAGGCTGGGAAGGCTGCCCAGGTCTCCAGGAAACATCTCGGATCTGGCCCCCTTAATCACATCCACATCACACCTATGAGAGCTAAGTTTCATGAATATTCATGAGCATCCCATCAACCTGGAAGCATGTCCTTACAAGAGTAGAAGTACCTCTCTGTTTCTGTCTCCAGCAGCAAACTCAGACGAATATTTAGTTGTTATAGTGAATATGCTCTGGGATATGGGGGCTGGTGGGGTGGCCCAGCAGGTGAAGGTACTTGCTGCAGACACTTAGCGACCTGAGTTCAAATCCTGCAACAGTCGTGAAGGTGGAAGTCGAGAGCAGACTCTGCAGAATTGTCCTCTGACCTCCACACATCA
>JAQHUG010000084.1:1315947-1337793 GCA_028555095.1 Dicrostonyx torquatus | reverse complement strand
AGAGAGAGAGAAGTCAATATTGGAATCTTCTTCTATCATTGCTGCCCCCTCCCATTTTTTGAGACAATCTCTTACTGAATATGCAATTCTTCAATTCAGCTAGGTGGGCCAGCCCCAGGGATCCTCCTATCTCTATCCCTGCCACCCAAGCATTGGGATCACAGATAAACACCATGGTACCTGGCTTTTTACACAGTGCTAAGGAACTGAACTCCAATCTCTGTACTTGTGAGGTAGGTCCTTCACCAACTGAACCATCCCCCAACATCTGATTTTTACAGTGTAAATATGACCTCTTAACTAAGGTTTGATTTCTTAACAAAGTCAACAATTTATCCCCCCACAGGAATCCAACTTCTATAAATGTTGTTGCCACTGTAGGCCATCCCATCTCCAACAGGATAGGACCCGTGGTTTCTCCAAAGAGTCAGGGTAGAGCCTCCAGGGAAAGATGCAGGGAAAACAGGCAGAGTCAGGGCACAGCCTTAGGCAAGGCAGGTGCAGATAGAACATATCTCTCAATCAGGAGTACATCTGGCAAAGCTCGGTCTCGGGTCCTGATGGTCCAAGCCAATTAACTGCAACCAGACACGATTCTCGTCATCCTTGTCCTAAAACCCATCCAGGCTTGAGGGCCAGCGCAGGGTGGGAACTGACGAGAACATTTGCAGCTGGAAGCCCAGATGTTAAGGGACTTCTGTGTGAACTTCACAGTATTAAAAATAAAATCAAAAAAATTAAAGAGAAAAGTTAAGTATGCTATCTTGGCTTGTATCCTTCAGGATGACTTTGAAAGCCTGGTGATGAAACTGAGACTTCTGGATTTTTTTTCCCTGATGCCTCCCTCAGAGTCATTGACATTAAAAAAAAAATAGGATCTCACTTGGCTGTCCTCCCCCGTGCTAGAAGAGAAGTTGGGGAGACCCAGGGAATTATGTGACAGCCCAAACACCACAAGGGACAAACATGCCCTGAATAGAATTTGGTCAGACCTGGAAAGAAAGCAGGAAAATGATGGAGGCATTGAAGCCCCAGGAAGAATGGTCCCCAACGTGCAGCCCCCAGCAGCTCGCTTGTTCGTGTCAAGGGCAGTTGCTCTGAATGACTCTTTGGCACTTGAACCTCAGCAGCCACTAAGATGACTTCAGGTGGTAACAGAGGTATGGAACCGATGTAGGGGTGCCAAAGGGGTCCAAATGTATTTTTCCACACCTGAGTGTTCTGTGTGGCATGTCCCTCTTGGGCCTGTGTGTCACCTTGGATAGAACTAACATAATGGTCACTGCACATTCTAGATTCATTCTGCTCCTATGATTTAAAAACAAAACCAAAACAAATAAAAAACACTATGGCCAAGAGCAACTTAGGGCAGAAAAGGGTTTATTTAGGTGATCCTTCCGGGCCACAATTCCCCATTGAGGAAAGTCAGGGCGGAACTTGAAGGCACCGCATCAAGTGAGGAGCATTGCTTACTGGCTCACTCACAGCCTCGTGCTTAGCTAGCATGCTTATCTGTCACCCACATTGGGCTGGGCCCACCTATATCAATTAATAATCAAGACAATTCCCCACAGATATGTTTAACAGGCCAATCTGATCTGGGTGGTCCTCCAGCTGAGACTCTAGGCTGTGTCAAAGTGACCAAACATAAAACCTGGAGTTTCAGGAACTCAGTGAAATACACCCATCCTATGCCCAGGTAGTACCAGAAAGGAGAAAAAAATAAGAACACTGTTTAAAACCAAATCCCAGATGATCTTGTGTTTAGATGGGACCAGTCACAAGAGGGAGTCAGAAGGATCTCTACCTGCAGTGTGACCCGGGACTCCCAGCCACCTCAGCCTTACTGTGAGACACGATTTTGTGAGAGCTACATCCTGATGACTAGCCTAGAGGTCATCTTGGCTTCCAAACTTAGACTATAAGCAACTGTAGCTTTCCAGGCCCAGTGCTGGGGTCTGGGAATACCAAGTGACCAGAGACAAGACCAAACAGACCTGATGTCATGGACTGAGCTGGTGTGTGACGCGTGTGTGATAAATCATCTTACAGACAGAACAGCACACACACAGGTGGGACAGGTGATTCAACAAACCCCTCCCATTGTTGAAGACACAGATGACTTGGGAGCCACACTCAGGAACCCTCTGTGTATGCTCTCCTGGATGGGCTTCTGGCTACTGAGACTCTGAGGCCTGAGCTGCCATTGCTGGGGTGCTCCTTCTCAAAACGCTGGTCCAGAGCCTCCAGACCATCACAGTCCTCCAGTTCATAGGACCTGGCATTCTGAGGGCTCTGTCTTGAATCCCACTGACTCCTCCCCTCTTAGAGATGAGATATAACATTGGCGTTTTCCAGAACTCGGCACCAGGTGAGCCAGCCCCAAGACCTGTATCATTATTCTGCTCCTCCAACATCCTATGCTCCTTTAAGCAGGTACCCGTGAACCTGTCCCTGCGTTCCCATACAGACCCATTCAAATTTTCTACTTTAAAAATGTCACTGAAGCTGGGCAGTGGTGGCGCATGCCTTTAATCCCAGCACTCAGGAGGCAGAGGCAGGTGGATCTTTGTGAGTTCGAGATCAGCCTGGTCTACAAGAGCTAGTTCCAGCGCAGGCTCCAAAGCCACAGAGAAACCCTGTCTCGAAAAACAAAACAAAAAAAAATGTCACCAAAGTCTGCTAAAGACACTGGGCAAGTTATTTCATTTCCGCACTAGGCCTCCCCTCCACCACAGACTTCATCACCCAGCCCTGAGACCCACTCCCACTCCATACACCAGGGAGCTCCTCAGACATGAACCATCCAAGGGCTCAGAAGTACAGTCAACAAGGTGCATTGGGTGGGCACGCTTAAGGATCCAGTTCCTAAGCCGTCGGTCCACCTTGCCTTTCCGAGCTTCCCCCAGCTGCTCAGGGCTCTTTCACCCAAGGTGCATCTAAAGATGGAACTCTAAATGTCACTTAGGGAAGACAGTGAATTCCATATTTACGCCCCAGAAGCTTTTGCCCTGCACTCTGTACGGGACCGCAGATCCCAGATCTTCCTCAGTATCTTCCCTTGAAGGTCTAAATGAATGTCTGAAATCGTCCACTTGCTAATGTCCTTACTTCCCTCCTGTTGGAAAGTCCAGCCCTCTCCCTGGCTTCTCCACCTAAGCAGAGCTCTCCACCATCCAGACATCCTTACGCTTAGGATAAAATCCCAGCTGGAATTCATGTCTCTTGGTCTTACACCTCACAGCCACACTGTCGCTGGAGACAGCCCTATCACCACAGGAAATCTAGACTTCAGTACCTCTTTCCCTTCCCACAGTGGAGTTCCGGCTAACTTGCCACAGCCCTAGCCAGGGAGGCTGCCTGCACTTGTTACCCTGTTCGACACCGGTCTCGCTGAGGTCCATGGTGATCATGGAAACTGAGCAGGGTTCCCAGACTAACATCAGAACTCATCACCACTGCTGCCAGGCCCCTGGTGATAGACACCTTCTTAACACATCTCCTGTCATGCCCCTTCCTATGACTCTTGCTTCTGGCCCTAATACACCAAGACGGGGGCCTTAGCATGAGTTTATCACTCTGCCTACCTGGAGCATTTGGCCTTTGTGTGCCCATGTGATGACTTCTCTTGTCACTCAGATCTCAACCCAAGTGTCCTCTCCTCCCAGAGTTCTTCCCAGACCATTTCAGGCCTTTCCCTATTCTCTAGTTGCAATTTCACTCCAAAGAGACAATATGCATCCTTGGAAACCCAAGATAGTATTCAAACCACACAGCTTCTCATTAGCAAATCCCATCCCCAGCTCCTACAAGAAAGCCCACCAAAGTGTGCCTGTTCTCTTATATTCTTATGACTCTTCCTGGCCAAAGGCATCTTGTTCATTTATGAATGCCTTTCCCTATAGCCTGTCTCCATCCCTGGAATGTAATCTGCAGCTTGTATGAACCTATCACAATGTCCACTGCTGCCTCTTAGTGCCCAAGAGGGCACCTGACACTTAGTAGATGATTAGTAAATGTTCATTGGACTTTTCCTGAACTCTGGATATGTGGCTGGTCCAGGTCATGGTCTGAACAAAGAGTAAGGGCTGTGGAAATAGCTCAGTGGGTAAAACGCTTGTTGTGAGCACCAGGATCTAATTCAACTCCTGGAACCCACGTTAAATAAAAAATAAAGTCAGATGTCTCAGTGGTTAAGAGCATTGGCTGCTCTTCCAGAGGTTCTGAGTTCAATTCCCAGCACGGACACAATTTACAGCCATTATAACTATAGTCCTATAGGATACAATGCCCTCCTTCTGGTGTGCAGATGTACATGCAGACAAAACATTCACACACATAAAATATTTTTTTTTTGGTTTTTCGAGACAGGGTTTCTCTGTAACTTTAGAGCCTATCCCGGAACTAGCTCTTGTAGCCCAGGCTGGTCTCGAACTCATAGAGATCCGCCTGCCTCTGCCTCCCAAGTGCTGGGATTAAAGGCGTGCGCCACCACTGCCTGGCTATAAAATAATTTTTTAAAGTCAATTGTAGGAGTCTATGTTTCTATAGCCAGACATGATGCCACATACCTTTAACCCTAGTACTCAAGAGGCAGAGGCAGGTGGGTCTCCGTGAGTTCAAGGCCAGCCTGATCTCCATAGCAAGTTCCAAGTCAGCTAGGGCTACATAGTGAAACTCTGCCTCAAAAACAAGAAAGAGAGAGGAGAAACAAAACAAACACGTCACTGGATAGTGGGCCCTCTGGGCTACAGCTTGGTTTCCCAGGAATGGCAAGCTCTGGACACAGAAAGGCTTTTCCATCTCTAGGACAGCCTCCTGTCCAGCAGTAGGCAGTCCACCCTCCACACTGTCCTGCAGAAGTGGAGCATAAGCACCAATGCAAACCACAATGTCATATTTTCTGTTTTTAAAAAGGAAAGAAGAAATACGCAAGTAATTTCAGGAGCATGTTTCACTTAGCTCAATGTACCCAAAGCAATAGTCCAGTCAATATAAACCACTAACTATATATTTCACTTGGATTTTTTTGTTGGTTTGTCTGTTTTATTCTTCTGTACCAGGTATTTGAGCTGAAGTGTGGTTGTTTTGTACTTGAACGTTTCAACGTGAGTGGGTTACCTTTCAAGGGCCCAATAACTACATATGGCTGGAGACTGCTATACGGGCCTCAGGGCCACGAATAAACAAGCATCGTTTGTTGTGACAGGCCCGAGAAGAGCATAATGTCACAGCTGGGATGCATTTGGTTTTCATGTTTAACCTTTCTGTGCAATGTCTTAAGATTAAAAACTATGCTAGTCTCACACACACACACACCCCACGCGCACATACACCTTTTCTCTACATCACAACCAACTCCGTTGTGATGCCTTGCACTTGCTGCCTGTGCAGGCATTAGGAACCAGCCTGGCGACAAGAGGCAGAAGCGGTGCAGTTGCGAGGCTCCAGACGTTCCTAGTGTCAGGTCCACACAGATACTGTCAGAGTTTAGTGACTAGCCTTAATACAGATGTGTTTCTAAAAGAACTGATGAATCCTATACACTGGTTGCAAGAGGTGAAAGCAATTCCATCTTGAAGAGACAAGGTATGTATTTGGAAATGCACCAGTGAGCTCCAATAACACACTTCGTATTAACAAATCCCACCCTTCAACAAGCTTATTGTCCTGGGGCAAACACCTGACAGCAGCAGGGGCTGCAAAACCATGGCGTGTCACCAGCAAGGACAGCGACAGCCTGCTGAAGTGAGAACCCACAACCTGGCACTAATATTCCTCATAGCTGCTTCCAAGACAGGGCCCAGCGTGGAGGGTGAGAGTTTCAACAGCAGTTAATACAGGACTGTTTCCTGAGAGCCAGCTGGGGCTCGGGCACGAGGCTCAGGGCAGGAGGAAGAAGAGGGAAAAAGAGATTATAAAGGAGCCGTGCTTGGCTCAGGAGAGGAAAACCTGTCTCTGCTTTTTGATGTAAAGAACACAGTCCTCTTTCAAAAGTCAGGCAGTAGGCCTGGATAGTCGGGTAAGAGATAGATAGATAGATAGATAGATAGATAGATAGATAGATAGATAGATAGATACATAGATACATAGATAGATAGATACATAGATAGATAGATAGATAGATAGATAGATAGATAGATAGATAGATAGATAGATAGATAGACAGACAGATAAGAGGTGAGTTCCTTCACACTCCTTGGAGGAAGTGGCACTGCCCAGCCCAGAAGATGCATCAGACAGAAGAGGACCATGACAAAAACCACAGAATAAATCAACCAAAATAAACCCTTTCTCCTTAAGCTGCTTCACGTCCCGTATTTGGTCAACGCAATGAGAAAAAGGAATCACCAGGCAAGCCTCACTGTAACCAATGGAGGGACTGCAGGCCAGATGCAGAAACAGCTGTCATACGATACAAAGAAGGGCATGAAGAAAGGGAGGTATGGACAGCCACAGAGGTTTCCTCAGCATCTGGAAGAGTAAATTCAATCTGGATTCTCGGAGAGAGGTGGGTGTTCCCACCAAAGTGAGAAAAGTGGACAGGAGCAAGCAACCTAGAATCTGGCCTTCCTGACAGGGGCTGGCATGAGACAGGTGGGCTTCCAGCAGGGGTGGAGGACACAGCATACTGCCGCAGCAACCCTGAGCACAGGCCCAGGCTCCCCAGGAGCCTTAGGGAAAGTCAGAGTCTTACAGACTGTTGCCAAGTGGACAGCTCTATCCTGCCCAGAGTATCTGCTTAGGATTCAAATTGTCTCTGCTGATTCAGGTCCTTCCGAGGTTCGCCACTCTCAGTCTGTTCGGCACGGCTCTCCCCTCTAGAGATAAAACACCCAGGAAAAGCCATTTGCAGCAAGGATGCTGACCTGGTACCGCACTAAAACCTGAAAGATGGTTCATTGATTGGCTCCCAAGCCCTGCAACTGTCAGATAGGGCCAGGCAAGGCCAATGCCACTAATCTCCACTGGGGGTCTGAGTGAGCAAGTGGGCCATCAAGAGGCAGATAAAATATTCTAGCTCTCTAAGTCCCGTGAGTGTCATTCTGAGTGGAAAATGACATTATAAGTTGTGTTGGGTCATTGGGTAATTAGGTAAAATGAATGACTAAGTAGTTTCTAAAAGCCATGTTATCGGTGCCTCCTCAGACTCAGGCATTGACCTGGCCTCATTTGTTGGAGCTCTGGGGATTGAGAGAAGAGGCCAACAACACTCACAGTGTCCTCCTACCAGGTGACCCCAGGGAGGGATTAGTCCCTGGTGCTTAGCTGGAGCTCTGAGCTATACTGGGAGGCAGTGAGGGAAGAGCACAAAGATTATTACAGACTATCTACGCCCAGGGGACCAGCCCTCTGCTGTCCACAGAAACCCCAGCCCAAGCCTAGCACCTCACCTGTCCTGACCAAGGGTATCCTTGCTTAACCCAAGAAAGCAGAAGATCCTTCTCGAAGCACATCCTCACGTTGTGTTGCTGCTCAGAAGAATGCTGGGATAACTTTTCTAGTTTGTGCCCTTGTCACCATCTATCCCAGTCACAGCCCTACAAAGCTGAGACCACAACTGTCCCCATTGTCAGAAGCACACAGGAAGCAAGGGGCAGAGTCAGGATACATAGACTCTGCTATGGCTCTTATTGTGTCTGATGGACTGAACCCAGGAAAGGCCTGGCAGGGAACAGATGTGCGAGGTCCTTCAAATAGATGCTTAGCACAACCAGCTGCTTACACAGGCAGAAAAAGAAAAGGCCCAGAGAGTAGAAAGTACAAGAAGCTTTCCCAGAGCTGGGGCATCACCAAGCAGGGAGATGGTGTCACCAAACATGGAGTGTAAGGGGGAGGAGCTGAAAGTATGAATTGCTGCTCAACCTCCATTGCTGCCTGCTTTGGAGACACTACCTGAGAAAGCTTTTTTCCTAGACTTTTTTGGGCAGAACCACCTAACAGGAAGTAGCTGGGAAATGCCCCATGGGAAATGTAGTTTGGACGTTCTGTTCCTGCATCATGTTGTATAGACAGGGAACAGAAGCTGACAGAACCAAAGGAGTACTACAGCCAAGTCTTCCCAATGGCTTCTGGTGTGGCGACAGTCCTTATTTTAGAGACAGAGAAAAGGAAGACAGCCTACATAACATGTCCCAGGTCATCTGGGAGAATCCGGATTTAAACATACATCTGTCTGACTCTTCCACCCGGGAAATTGGATATATACATGGAAGTCTTGTTTGGGAAACTTGGATCCAAGACTCTCTTATGCCACGTGCCCCACTGGTGAGTCATCTTCCACATCGTAGTTCCACTCACAGCGGGACCTGCATCTCCCGTCTACTCTGCAGTTCTCAGCCTTCCTGACAGTGATAACCAGAGCCAAGAGCAAGCCATAGAATCCATACCTCCACTCTGCAGACCCTGCCAGGACCTGGCACTCACCAAGGAGGCAGCCTTGCCACAGCCTCAGGTCAGGATCAGAAGGCCTGTGGCTTGCTGCTTTGGGTCCTTCCCCACTTCACCCACATCCCAAACTGTTCCCTCCCTAAGCCCCATCTCCCCTTGTTGGATGCAATTGCTAGTGAAAGGAACCCACTGTGTCACTAGGGAACTTAACAAGGCTAATTCCACTGAAACCTCCATTAACTTTACTACCTCTCCGTAAGTGCTTCATTGTAAATAACGATTCCGCACCACGGAAACACTGCTGGGATTTCCCAGCGGACAGAAAATTAAAGCCAGCCGGCTCCCGCCGCCTGCTCGCAGAATGCATTGTGATGGCTGCATAAGCTTCCGAACCACAGAAGGCTGCAGACATTTCCCGCTGATTCCAGGGGAGGCTCCTGTCTAAGCTGCCTTAATAAACAGATCTGTGTGGCAATCCACTTCCCACAGCACCGCACCAAATCTCACTCTCTCAGACGCCTCTGGGGAGAAAGCATTACCAAAATCGTGTACACAAAGAGGACTCACCTCAGAAAGACACATGGTTTACTGCCACCCGCCCCCTAGCCCTTTTCTCTAACAAATCTCAAGGAGAGATAGATCTGAGGACAAAGGATATGAACATACTATTTCCAAGATGTATGTGTATGTGTGCATGTACATGTACACGAGCACACATGCACACACAGGTATGCCTTTTCACATGTGTACACACTCATGTGAAAGCCGAGGGTGATATTGTTTTTAAGATTTTTTTCTTTGTATTTGTACACATCTCTGTACGTGTGTGCATGTGTCTGTGGGTGCCCACAGCGGTCAACTGGAGCTACAGGCAGTTGTGAACTGCCTGGCATAGGGGCTGGACATCAAACTCAGAGCCTCTGGAAGAGCAGCAAGTGCTCTGAACTGCTGAGCCATCTCTCCTGTCCCCAGTCTTGTTATCTGAGACACACTCTCGCATGGGCTGGAAATTCTCCTGTGGAACTATGCTGGCTGCCCAGCAAATCCCAGGAGTCACTTTGTCTCAGTGTCCCCCAGCAATGGGATTGCAAGCACACAGCACCACACCTGACTTCTTATGTGGGTACTAAGGTTCAAACTCAAGTCTGCACTTGTTCAGTATTGTGAGCGAGAAAGTAGTGCAGTGGTGGCACACACCTTTAATCCCAGCACTTGAGAGACAGAGGCAGGTAGATCTCTGTGAGTTCAAGGCCAGCCTGGTCTACAAGAGCGAGTTCTGGAACAAGTCTCCAAAGCTACAGAGAAACCCTGTCTTGAAAACCAAGAAAAGAAGGTAGCTACACATAACTGATATAACAAAAGCTGTATTTTATTATGCTGAGGGTCGCCACATGGCGTTCACACTCTAAGTTCCTAACTACTGTCCTGTGGTAGTGTGAATGTAATTGACCCCCTTAAGATCATAGGGAGTGGCAATATTAGGAGATATGGCCTTGTTGGAGTAGGTGCAGCCTTGTTGGAAGAAGTGTGTCACCGTGGGGGTGAGCTTTGAGGTTTCCAATACTTAAGTCACACCCACTCCTGCTGCCTGCAGGTCAGGATGTGGAACTCTCAGCTCCTTCTCCAGCACCATGTCTGCCTGCACGCTGCCATGCCCCACCATGATGATAATGGACTGACCCCTGAAACTGTAAACCAGCCCAGTGAAATGGTTTCTTTCTAAGAGTTGCTGTGGTCATGGTGTCTCCTCACAGCAATAGGAACCCTAACTAAGAAAGCCCTGAGCTTATCTCCCCAACACTGCCCACCTGTGTGACATATGTTAGCCAAAGGTCAGGTCCAGTCCCTAACTGGAGTCTCCAGTTCCAGGGTCAGGATTCCAGGGGAGAATCCAGCAGTAGCACAGATCAAGGTCGGGTCTCTCCAGTGTCCCCAGCAGTCCTGAAGATGTTCAGAGCACAGCATTGCTCTTGGTTTCTACGTATATACTGTCCAGTGGGTGTTACGGAGTTCTAGTCCTGTGTCTGCTTATCCTGAGTGAGTGACGTCACTGGGTATGGTGGGGTTCCTAACTAAGGTATTTTTACGTGTCTAAAAAGGCATTTTTTACTATGCTCATTATATACAGTAAAACCATTACTGACTGAGCCCTCTCCCCCATTCCTCAGTAGGAATTTAGAACCTAACAGACCTGCCCCAGCCCTCCGTCCATATGCTCACCCCACAGACACAGTTCCTCCATTCCTGTAGCAGTAAGTACTTCAGCCTGAACTTGTGTCCCTGTGTCCCCTTCTCATATGCACAGCACACACCTGGGAAGTGTCAGCACAAGGTGGCTCTAAAATAAGAATCACCTAGAACAGAAGGGAAAGTCAACCTCATTTTGAAAATAACCAGGTACTGTGACTGTCCCCCAGCTGTATGGGGACAGAGAAAGCTTGTGGTGTAAAACCTATGAGAGGAAAATTCTGACAGAGAACAGGTCCTGATGACACCTGAGAACGGCAGGCCTCGGCTCCCTGCTACAAAGTACAGGTGTGTGTCTGCTGAGCTCAGAGCAACTCTCCACTTCACCCTTGTAGAGGCACAGCACAGGGCCTCCCTCAGGCCGCAGAGTGATGCTCAGTCTGAGGGCCTCCTTGAATCACAGGCTCTAATTTAAGTGTCCAACTGTGCTCCGCACTTGCTTGCCTCGTGCCTTGTTGGAGCTGCAGGCAGGTTTAGGTGACCTGAGGAATTCACAACACACGCACAGATCAAGAGGAAACTCAGCTGCCCACACACGTCCTTCTGAAAGCCAGATGACACCTGAGATAACTTCCGACTTCTGCTTCCCAGCTCTGATTTGACACAAGAAAAAAACTGTTTCCCCAGAACTGTAAGACCTTAAACATGAAGACATTTTTAGGGTGGGGAATCCAACACGAACTGTGCCCAGCCAGGCCTTCTCTGTCCATCAGATGCCAGTGTGATAGCCCCCTCTCTGCGCTCGGGCATGTGCTTGTCTCCGATGCCCCCAGCAGCCTTATTAACTCCAGCTCCATCTGTCCGGTGGTTAGTGACTCACAGGCACAGATCGCTCAGCTATAGTAAATGGCAGATGGGAGACTCAAACCTGGCTCTCTGAGCTCTGGAGCCTTTCCTCTTTGTAGTACTATACGGCCACCACAGTTTCAGAGCACCTAGGCTTAGCTGTCCTGCAGGGTTAGTCCAGGGTTACTCCCAGCTATTTCCTGAGTCCTTCCCTTGAACAGCCCTGTACCCTGCAGGCTGGGGGAGCAGCTGTCACTTTGCATTTTTCTCCACGATGCTGGCCTCCCTCCTGACCTCAGTTTCATCACGATGTGCCTTTAAATTCGATCCCAGAAGAAACTTCAAGGCAAATTTCACCACTGGTGATGGTTAATGGAACTTGTCATTGTTTATGCTATTACAGCACCGTCAAACAGCAGAGCGGTGTTCCTAGTCACTACATGGCTTTGTTTCCCTTTGGGCTGGAAGCACTCCACACAGAAGACTCCAGATCCTGAAGATGATACCTCTATATGTATACATATATGAACACACATGCACGCACACACACACATGAGTGGGGGGTTGTTGCTCAGGTCTTAGGAGCTCTTGCTACTCTTCCAGAGGACCCAAATTTAGTTCCCAGGACCCCCATCAAATTACTCACAACAGTCTATAACTCTAGCTCCAGGGGATCCAACACCCTCTTCTGGCCTCTGCAGGCTCTGCACTCATGTAGCACATGTGCACATGTGTGCACACACATACACATAAATTTTAAAATCGTCCTTTAAAAGAGAGACTTTCAATAACTGAAAATATAAGAGAAAGCACCAAGAGGTTTTCTTTCTTGAAATCCTCCCAAATAGAAATACATAACATTCACAGTGGTAGACTGAAGGAGAAAATAAATCTACTAAAAGACACTGATAAGGCCTGGCCTGGTGGCCACTACCTGTAATCCCAGCTTTTAGAAGGTTGAAGCAATAGGATTACTGGGAGTTCAGGATCAGCCCAAGGAGCATAATATATTCAAAACCAACCTGGGCTACAGTATGAGATCCTAACTCATAGCCCATCCTCCTCCATTAAAAAAAATATTGACCAAATGGCCAGTGAATACTAAATTCAATGAAAATTGTGGGGAAGTGTGGGGTGAAAAAATAGCCTTCACAAGTTACTTGTTGTTATAAGAGGAAAATCTAATTTTTCAATGCAATAATCAGGCTGTAACAAAATGAACCCACTGATCACTCATTGTAACCTTAAGTGTTGGGACACAGACATAATGAGACCCCAGATACTACACAGACTAAGACCATGACACCACCACAAAACAGCCTTACTCGGACAGTTAAACTTGAATCTAACCAAGTCCTTTCCAGTGTCATGTGGAGGTGAGAGAACAGCCTAGAGTCACCTCGCCAAGGACAGAGCTCCACAAGCATTCCAGAACTGGTCCCCAGAAGCCAGCAGCAGGGTTACGGCAATGAGTGCAGGCACCTCAGCTGAAGCTGCCGCCAGCACCACTTCAGGGCACAGCCATGAGATCACCGCTCACACTACTGCTGCTGTCCACGCCAGTCTGGAGTCCAGATGGTCTCTTCCTGCAAGCCAGTCATAAGGGAAGCTAGAAAGGTCGTACCAGGCATTCTCAACTACACATGGGAAGAAACAGGCTCTGATTTTAAAGACGGACATTTTAAGGAGAGGAAGATAAAAAAGAATGCAAGTGTGTTGAGAACTCAGCTGACAAACTGTTTACTGTGTGAGCATGAAGCACAAAGTTCAGATCCCAACACCCATGTTAAAAAGCTGAGTACGATGGGGAGGCAGAGACAGCAAGATCCCTGGAAATTGCCAGCCAGATAGTATTTGCAAATTAATGAGCTCCAGATTCAGTGAGAGCTTGTCTCAAAAAATAAGGTGGAGAGCAAGTAGAGAAGGACACCAACACCCACCTGACCCCCACATGCACATGTGAGCATGCACCCATGCACACACACACACACACACACACACACACACACACCTATATCACATGCACACATGGTAGAGATACTATGTATCACACAAGCATCCACAACTGAGTGGCATTATACATGTAGACCCATTGCTGATACTAGAGTAAGGACCAACAAGGCTCCATCACCTACTGACTGGCAATTACCCAGTTATAAGCACCAAACCATGAAAAAACAAAGAGGCCCGAGCAGGTAACCTCATAACCTCAACTTAGAAACTCACATGTCACTTTAAAAAGTTTCTGGGGTGAAAGCCATGAAAGATAAGCTTGAACCAAGCATACAGTCTGGAGAAAGAACAATGGTAGGACATAACTGAGGTGCCCACATTCTCTGAGAACACACCCTCCTGTAATGAGCCAAAACTATTACATTAATATCCTCTAAGGACCTCTTCTGGGCTCTGCTCAGATTATCTTCAGGCACCGGTCAATGCTGCATAGAAATTGAGGTCTCGAAAGGCTAACTTAACAATTAATCAGAGGCAACACCAAACCCCTCAAAATGGAAATCACCCCGCAATTACCAGAGTAAATCTACCTTGGGGAACCTCTTGATATTGAAATTGTTCCCCTTGGACCCATCTAGTGACCCTGGAGTGAACTCTGTTTATAAGGGTCCAAAGGGGTGGGGAGCATTCATACATCAAAGACATAATTCTTAGCATTTTGTCATATCAGCTTTTCTGTTTCTTCCTATGCCTCATCCTGAAGGAAAATCATTGCTGTCAATCAGAGCCCCAGCAGGCTTGACTTAGAAACATGCACCAGCCTGGCCTGGTGGTCACCCATCTTCAATCTTCCCTTCTCGCTGAACACCCTCTATTCTCCAGTAAGACACTTGGTATCCGGGACCCCAGACTCCCGTGGCCCTTTGCCTGCACCCCCAGGCTCCTAGCACCAAAATTCCTACACAGTCTCCTCACCATGAGCACCTCACTTCCTGCTCTCTCTGTGCGTCTTCCATCTTTGTGAATATCCTACTCAAGAATTCTCAGCAACTCCCTGCTGCCCACAGGATAAAGTAAGAGCCCCCTGGCTTCTAGGCCCTGTGTGACCCAGCCTGGCCTTCTTCACAGCGCTCTCTCCCGGTCACACACCTAGAAGACACACATGGTAGCACACAATTGTAATCACAGCACTTGGGAGGTAGAGGAAGGAGGATCAGGAGCTCAAGGCTAGCCTCAGCTACACAGTGACCTTAAGGACAACTGGTCTACACGAGACCCTTTCTTAAGGGCCAGCACATTGTTGCTTCACCCAGGTGTGTACACATGAAGAAGGAGAAGGATAAAGAGGAGGGGAAAAGAGGAGGAAAGAAAAAGAAAGGAAGGAAGGAAAATGACAATAACTGCCACAGCCTACAGGGACCAGAGAATAGTTCAGTTAATAGCACTGAAAGCTGTTCCAGAAGACCTGGCTTTAATTATCAATACCTACACAGTTGGTTCCCAACTATTTGTAACTTTAGTCCCAAGGGATCTAACACCCTCTTCTGGCCTCTTCGGGCACTGCACACACATGGTACATGAACATGCATATAGATAAAACACCCAGATGCATAAAATAAACATGAAAAAATCGTGGATTTTTAAAAAATCAGCCTCCAAGAGGCTGAAGCATAGTGAGCATCTGAGTGGCTGAGACAAGAGGATCATGGGTTTCAGGGCAGCCTGGGCTCCACAGCAAGACCTCTCCAAACTGAGGTGAAGATCTCTCACGCGGCAGCAAACTTCAGATTTGACTCCCAAAGTCGCATTGATTGCGCTTCTCAGTGATGAAGGGGCTCCAAGAACTTGCACCTTCGCACAAACCAGCCCTTCATTTCATTCCTCTCCCTCCCTCGGCAGCCATTTGCCACGGCACCGACCTTTGCTCCCAGGTTAATTATAAATAGTTCTGTCTATCGAGGAAATTGAGCTGAATTAGCTTACTTTTAATCTCCCATCAATAATTCAAATGACCATTTCCCACAAATGGAAAAATGCAACCATTCAGGGTGGGTGGTGCAGAGCCCCTCCTTCGGAGGCTTGACTGGGCCCAGCAGGATATGGCCTCCTCAAGTAGGCATCAATGCTGTCCTTCCAACTGGCCCATGCTTGAGCACCCTGCCCTCCATCTGGTCTGGATCTGCATCAGGGAGCATTCAGGATGTCCCAGGCTGGTCCAGCCCTGTCTGACAGCCCATTAGCCCCAGCTGTTGGAGACATCTGCCTCTTCTGATTACCATCAGAGCAGAGGAGATGCCAGGGCCCCCAGCATCGTCCTGTCTCCCCTGTGCTCAGCTGTCATCCGATGACTGCACTTCCATTCTGAGGCACTCAGAACCCATCCCTGGTTGCTATTTATAACCCTCTTGCGAGGTCAGCAGCTGGTAAGGCAACCCAAAACGGCACCAAGTTCCTGCCAATCTCCCCAGGCAAGAAAAAGGCAACCTCCATGCTGAGCAAGATTCATTCATAAAAAATACATGCAACATCAGGTCAGCTTTCACTACGCTCCACAGTTGGAGACCCCAGGGTGCGCGGGAAGGACACAGACACTATAGTGCTAGCCATGTCACCAGAGGCCCAGGGAAGCAGATTTAGAGAGTGTTCCACCGGTGGCTCTGCAATCCATGCCACCACCACCAAGGCCACCTCTAATATTCAAAATGATGATGCGTTGGCTGAAAGGAGCCCCCAAATCCCCAGCTCCTGGCACATGCTGACCCACTAGTGTTTGTTCCCTGGGGCTGAGATAACAAATGGCAGCAAGCTAAGTAGTCTATAACAGCAGGAAGTTACTCTTACAATTCCAGAGCACAAGAATCTTAAATCCCACAGGCCACAGAAAGGACGCCCAGGGACAATCCTTACCGACTTATTCTAGCCTCTAGGGCAATGGTTCTCTGTCTTCCTAATTCTGTGACCCTTTAGTACAGCTCCTTGTGGCGTGGTGATCCCCAACCATAAAATTGTCTCATTCATACATCATAACTGTATTTTGTTACTGTTATGAATCTTAATGTCAGAATGTGATGTGTAGGATGTCAGGTATGCAACCCCCCAAGGGGTTGATAACTGCTGCTATAGAGGCAGTCAGTTTCCCTTGCTATGGCCACAACACTCCAACCTCTCCTTCTGTGGTCACATCAATGCCTGTTTTGTCCATCTCTTCTCTTCTGCCTCAAATCTTCCTTGACCAGGTGTGCGCACATTTATACTTGTCTACGTGCGATGGCCAGTGAGCTGTGGGGCTCTTCCTGCTTGCATCTTCCAACACTAAGATTACAGGCTCACACTGCCACAGCTGGCTTTTTCCAAGTTATCGGGCTTGAATAGCAAGTGCTTTATACAGCTTGATCTGGATGGTCATTCAGTCTCAAGACCTTTAACTTCTCCTTCAAAGACCCTTGTTCCAAATAAGCTAATCCTCATGGGAGATTAAGTATCCAGACACGTCTTTTGGGAGTGTTTGGTAGTAGCTACTTTTCTGTTGCTGTGACCAAAACACCTCACAGAAACAACAAAAGGGTTTATTTGAATTACCAACATCAGAAGATTTGGCCTATGGTGCTTGGTCCCATGTGCTTAAGCAAACCATCATGGCAACAGGCATTTGTAGCTACAGCCAACAGAGAGACAACAGCAGACCCAGGACCCTGTGTGATCTGCAAAGGTACACCCTCACCGATTAAGGCTCTGCCTCTCGAAATTTCCACAATCTCACAAAACATCACTGACATCTGGGTAAGAAGTATTCAGAACACATGGGAGACACTTAAGATTCAAGCCATAGAGGGTTGCATGGCCGCCCTATGGTAGACATTTCAGGTTCAAGCCACAGAGGGCTGCACAGCCCCCCTGTGCTGTACCTGGACTGTGGATGAAAGGGTAATAGAACAATTTGGGGTCAGGCTCTTGTCTTGAGCCTCAGCTTCACCAGTTCCTTAATCACTGAGATTTGATTTGTTCTTTTCTTTTTGTTGCTTTTGTTTTTTGTTTTTCTGTTTTGTTCCTTTCCAAGACAGAGTTTCTCTGTATAGCCTGACCATCCTGAAACTCACTCTGTAGACCTGGCTGTCTTCAGACTCACAGAGATCCACCTGCCTCTGCCACCCAAGTACTGGGATTAAAGGTGAATGCCACCAACACCTGACTGCAGTTTGTTCTTGGGATGCCATCAACACACAATTTTATTCCGGTATGGGAATCGGCAGGGCAGCGATGTAAGCACAGGCTAGTCTTCCCATCTCTCTCACTCCAGAAGGCTAAACTGGCTCAGAGACAGGCTGTGCCAGACCCAAAGGGAAACAGGAACTTTGTGGGTCCAAAGAGATAGCCTTTGCAATGGGCTGGGGATGTAGTTCAGTTGCACAAACTCATCGATTATGGGTGGTGGTGAATGGCTGTCATCCTAGCATCCATAAGATGGAGACAGGAGAATTAGGAGTTCAAGGTCATCCTCAGCTACACATTGAGTTTGAAGCCATTCTGGACTATGTAAGACCCTGTCTCAAAAAAAAATATTTTTTTAATTTTTTTTAAAATAAAGTGCAACCAATTCCCCCACTCCAGGGAATCAGCACTCTGTCAGTTATCTCCCCAAGCCAAGACTTTCTTGGCTCTGGTACCTGGCTTGTCTTCCCTCTTGATTCTGCCTTGCACCCCCAACACCACCAATTCATCTCCATCTAGTCTTTGTTTGTTTTTAATTACCAGAACAACTAAGTGAGCCCCCAGCATGCCATGTGCAGACACGCCTGGTCGCCCCGACAGGTAATGACTCACTCAGTCATGTTCAAGGACAGAAAAAAAAATTAACTGAACAAAGACAGGGAGAGCTCAGAGGTCAGGGAGTATTGATGAGGGATTCGTGCCCCAGTCCCAGATCATCCTCCCTCAACTCTTGTGGCCCTGTGTTTGACTGATTTCTATGCAGACATAGTCTCAGAACAATATCTGACAGGAGAATTGCTCCCTAGGAAAATGGACAGTAGACACCGTATCAACACCGAAATGGAGACCCTCAACTTCCCTTGAAATTAAGCTTTTCCTAAGGCCAGAGAGAAAACACACCTCTTGTATTGTTTTCTTCCCCAGTTGAAAAGGCCTGCACAGACATGGGTTCCCCAGTACCATTCCACCCCAAATGCTGCATTCTACACAAGGCTTGCCACATACCTCCCCAAAGCCAAACACAAGCAGGGAAATGGCATGTTCCCTAACCCAGGTAGGAATCAAGGACAGAGCAAGAGGCGCGGGCACAAAGGGACCAAGCATTACAATTCACCTAAACCTGAGAGGCAAGCAGGGTCAGCTATTTCATATCCAGAGCTAGCTCTTCCCTAGGAACAGGAAACTATCACCATGGACTCACAGCAGCCTAGTATTTCCAGTGCTACTGAACAGTAGAAGAAAGCTAGAGGATAGACCTTTCCTACCGCCCCAAAGACACAGAGCTGTGGGCACTGATGACACACCAACTGTCAGTCTTAGGTTGCCCTGGCACAGCAAAGCTGAAATGATTCTTCAGGGGAGGGCAATAGCCAGGGTGCACAGAGGTCCTGGGTGAGCTGACGCACCAAGCAGTTTCCTGGGAAACCAGAAACACCATGGTTATGTGGGAAAGAGAGAAATACACATTTATCCTTTTCCTTAGTACCAGGGGCCAAAGAGATGGCTCAGAAGTTAAGAGCACTTGCTGTCCTGGCAGAGGACCTGAATTCAGTCCCCAGCACCCACATGGTGGCTCACAGCCAGCTCAAAGGAATCTCGCGCCTAGAAGAATCAAAAAGGTGGCATTGCAAGGTGTCAGTAGTGTTCCAGCCTAAGTCCCAAGGTTGACCATGTTTTGTCTGGATTTTATACATTTTCTGCAATATATACTGTTCGGAATCTCTAGCTCAGAGCCCCATTCCAGACATTGTCCTCGGCACCCCAAGTAGCATCATCCCACTGGAGCTGCCCCCCTTGAAACCCTACCCCTGAGAAAGCCCACCAAAAGTCAGCCCCTCTTTGAAACTGCTTAAGACCACACCTATAGGCTACTTAAGACTTAGTAGCTATATTTGCCATGTGATACCTCTTGTACCCTCCTGCATGTCACCCAGGAGTGCTTTGCTCAGATTAAACCTGGCTTTATTCATTCAGTTTGATTTGCTGTGGTGGCGGACTCCCATTAACTGGGGATTCAAAACTTAACATATACCATATTACTCTTATCAATGAAGGAAAGAGCTCTTCTTAAGATTTACAAATTGGCCATCTCTCTAATACTCATATTGCTATGGGGTAGCAATAGAAGAAAAACTCCTGAGAGGCCTGAATAAGTTGAATGAAGTCTTATTAACCACTGATGGGACTGTCTCAAGCAAATTAGCAGGAAGCAGTCTTAGTCCCCAGTTGAATTTTTTGTTTGTTTTTTGGTTGGTTGGTTTTTTTCAAGACAGGGTTTCTCTGTGTAACAGTCCTTGCTGTCCTGGAACTCACTCGGTAGACCAGGCTGGCGTCAAACTCACAGAGATCCGCCTGCCTCTGCCTCCCAAATGCTGGGATTAAAATGTGTACCACCATCGTCCTGCCACCAGTTGGTTTTTAAGGGCAAAAGACAAAGTTGTGACATACACAGAAAGGTAGCTCTGGATTTGTACAATGGGCAGGCAGGCGTTGTTTACAGAAATGGAGCTATTAACAGTTAAATGGCCAGGCAGCTAACCTTTAGCTCAGTGTCGCACTGTATAGGAATTTAGGGCTGGTCCAGGGACCAATCTACCTTAGGAATTTATGGCTGGTTTAAGTGACCAGAGACCGGTTTTACCCAAGATAGTTTCAGCACTTACAGTAGTATTTTTAGGAATGCTTCGGTGAGATGGTCACCTTCTATCATGTCCCTGTACCCTCTGTGTAGGAGCCTGTGCCCTGCGTGTTGATTATTAACAGCAGTTTTGATAATAGAGGAAGTTATCTGCATCCATAATCAGGAGTGTATCCAGAGTTTCAGGCATGGTGACCCTCCAGGACCACTGGGGACCTTGGAACATCATCCCTGCCCCACACACAAATCCTAGAACCCCAGCTCCACTGTTCATCCCACTTAAAAGTAACCAAACAAACATAACAAATTTCATCAATCACTTAGGTTTTACAGCTTTTCCCTCCAGGACACGCTGGCAGGCTCAGCAAAGACAATGTAAAGTAACAAGACTGATACAGATATAATCGCTAACACAGAGTGCCTGGCTCGCTAAACAAAGAGTCTGATGCTGTAACTCAATTTATACTCATGGAGTAGGATCTGAGTGGGCTGAGAGGAGCCACAAAACTACAGATGGGCAGTCTTGCTGCCAAAGAGTGGCCAGACATTGCCTGGCAGCCCCCGGACAACATGTGTGTCTCCCACCCCTCTCCTCTGAGACCTCCCAAAGACTCCACCCCATCCCAGAATATTCAGAGCAATTCTTTCCTTCCAGGAAGACCCAGACATTTCTTGACTTCTCTGGTGTCAAAAGTCAGGTCAAATAAGCCTTTCTTCCATGTGCCACCCTGCTCGTTCATTTATTGAGCACCGACTATATAACCAAGTGCCTGCCATGTCCATGGTTAGGTCTCAGACTGTCCAAATCTCCAGAAATGAGCTCAAGTTGACTATAGGATTTCTTGGGGATTAGATAAAAGCCAGCGTTCCTCAGGAACTTGTGAAAGGAGCCATTTCCCTTACCTCTGGCAGAAGGGACACATGGCTCTCCACTGACATATGTCTGCAGCTACGTATCAAAGCCCCATGCTGGCCTCCAGGCTCTCTGGGTCCTATTCACAAGTATTTGTTATATATTTCAAAGCTCCCACCCAGTCTCCTGGCCCTTCCTCCCCCCAGCTCACCCTCCTTATAACATGCTACTACTCTCTGCTATTCCCTCTCTCTCTCTTTCCTTTCTCTCTCTCTTTCTCTCTCTCTACCTCTCCGCTCTAATCTCTCTGTCCTGCTATCTCCCTATCTATACTATTCTCTCTCGCTCTGCCCTGTCCAGCTCGCTGACCATGTTCAGTCTGATTCTTTTTCTCTCTGCTCCAGATTCTTCCAGCTGCCTCCGGCTGTTCCCACTCATGTCTACAATTTAAACCTTAACCATATTATGAAGCAGTCTGGTCTAGTTGGCAGTTTCTTTACTGAGTCCCTTGCATGTATGCACCACACTGGGTAGAGAGGAAACAGTTGCAAATGCTCAGGACAGAAAGAGGTAATTAATGGAAGCTGTCAAGGGATGTCAAAGGGAAAAGAGAAAGAACAAAGAACAGTGGCTAGGAGATACATCTAAGACTCTTGGAGGCGGGTGTTAATGGTCTAGGGCACTACTTCCTAGCTTCAGAACAAACTTCTTCCCATCTATCCACCTAAAAGCCAAGTATAGACTGGAGAGATGGTTTGGTCCTTAAGTT
>JAQHUG010000084.1:1275092-1307197 GCA_028555095.1 Dicrostonyx torquatus | reverse complement strand
CTCACAGCCCATACCCTTCAGCACACATCTCTGGCGTGAGTCTCAGTTGGGCTATGATATAAAATATTAAGCAGTAGAGAGAACAGGGCTCTGGAAGACACAGAAATGCAGGCTTGGGACTCTGTATGGCACTGACTGTTGGAATTCAGATGTGGTTGTCCCTCAGCCAGCTGCAGGGGCATCTTTCTTACAGCTGCGCAAGACCCTAACCAAGAGCCCATCTATGAGTCTCCAACACTTTCTCAATGTCTGCGTTCCAGAGAATGACAGGTACCATTCTAACCTCCCCAAGGAAGTTGCCAGACTTCAGGTTGCCAGACTCTGGGACGTAAGATGGATACCAATGGTAACACATCCACACCTGTATAGTGGGTAGACCTTAACTAAATGTGTCCCTCCCTCTCCCACTTCCTGAGTGGCACATTTTTCCCTGGAACTCCCCTCCCTCCCTCTCCCCACCTGGTGTTACTAAGTGTTATCTTAAGGTCTTGTTATCATGGGACCTTGGCCCATTTGGTATCATGAAATGATACCCTTATCCCCGGTTCCCTTATCTCTGGAACTGCTCCATACCTTTAACTGCTCACTGCTCCTCGAGGTCTGTCTGTCTGTCATCCATTGGTGCTTGTAAAGGGAGCACTAGCCTTCAGCTCTGCCTGCTTCCCTGACTGCAGTGAGACCAGCTACCTCAAGCTCCTGCTACCCTGTCTTCCTAGTGTGGTAGACTGCACCCTCGCCTGCGACCCAAAATAAACGCTTTCCCCCTTAAGTTGGCTCCGTCAGATATTCTGTCCCAGCAATATGAAAAGTGCCTACTACGCGCCTCCCCAGATGCACTCAGCAGCTGGTTCTAGCCGCCCCACAGCAAGGGAAACCTATTCCTCACTCTAGTCCATCCTTGTTCCGTTTTAAAAGGCTAGCACTCGCAAAGCAGAGTGTGTTAACTCCTTGGTCCTACACAAGATGTGAACTTCTACTGCGGGATGGCTCAGCAGGTGAGGGCACTTGACGCAAAGCCTTACCACCTGAGTTTGATCCCCGGGACCCATACGGCAGAAGGAGAGAACTCCTGCAAACCATTCTCTAACTTCCACACCACGCCCTCACTACATAAACGTAAAACTTAGATTTATTTTTTCCTGATATGTTTTTACATTTTCTCTTCTTCTAGACTTATAATGCATATTCTCATAAAGACCCTGAAAGTCCTACTACAGAAAAACTTTAGCTTTCTTTCAGGTTTTATGAACTTACTCCATCATGGAAAAACGGGCCCAAAGAGCTAACTTTTTCTTAACTGGATTCCAGGTCCCACTCTGTGAAAAATGTACAGAATGCTCTAACACGGCACAGATGCCCTCAGCCCTTGTGGGATTACACACTGAGTTGTGTACCATAAAGCATCCCTCTTCAAATTGCCTTCTGGGAGCTAGGTCATGGCCCACCACCCTCTCTTGCTGAGCAGGGTGCATTCCTGAGTCTTCCAAAGCAACACTGGGCCATGTTCCATTTTCCAAATTAGACTGATGGATGCACCAACCTTCTCTACCTGCCAGTAACACAACAGGAAGTTTTTTTTTTAAAGGCTTTTGTTTACTGTCTGCCAATACCCATGGGGCCATTAGCCAGTTGGCAGGCCTCGCATGTGTTTCGTGTCTGCCAGCTTGCAGTGGGCTGCCCACCCCACGTTGAAAGCCACGATCAATGCCCCTCTGGTGTTAAAGGGGCTGCAGGGGGAGAGATGGGAGGAGCCAGGTGATTTGATGAAGGAGTGAGAAACAAGGAAAGACAGAGTCCCCCTTCTCAGCTCCCCACTCGAAGCCTCACTATAGGCCCTGCTGCCTGTCCGTGCTACCAATCTCTTGATAATTTGGATGGGCTTTCCCATTGAGCACTGTGTTGTTTAATAAAGCAAAGACAATCGACTCTTCCCCGTGCTATCATAGCCGCTCCGTGTGTTTACTTGAGAACAAATGCCGTTATAATTTCTTTGGGGAATCAATATCATCCCATGCATACGCACTGCCCTATTGCAGGTTCAGACTGTGAAAGGAGAGAAAGGGAAATTTATTGCCTTGTAAATGCTGGCAGAAGGTAGTAGGTTTAGTGAGAGCTGTAATTAAAGTTTTGCTGATAATAAAAAATAGCGGCAATAAACAATCACCCGGATTTTCCGGTGTTCAGCCCCAGAATGGTTGAGTCATCTCAGGGCCCCAGATCCTTGATAGTCTCTGATAAATTAATCTATGAAGATGACAGACTTAGGGTCCCCAAAGGCTGCTGACTTCTGAGCCCTTGAGATGCCCTCCATAGGGGCATCCATAGGGCATCCATAGAGGCATCCGTAGCCATTCCTTTTTACATCTGCTTTCTTAAACAGCAAGGGTAGCAGGCAGGAGGGCCAGCCTTTATTTTACTGACTGCTTCTAAATATGGCTCTCCAAGGCAGCAGGCTAGCAAGTCAGAAGTATGCTGCAGACAGACCCTGGAAATGGAGAGCCCAGGCTAGTCATGTTCTAAAGCTCACATTCTTTCTCTTCATGACCTGTCCCCCTAGAATGTTTTATTGTTGCTGAAAGGGAACCAGAGGTGCAAAGAGGTCACCCCCAAATCCATGGGAAGACCAGAGCGACACAGGACTAAGTAGGATGCTGAGTAGAACCTCACAGAAACAGTGAAAGAAGCTGCATCAGAGTGGAATAAATGCCACTCAAGTGGTCTGTTCCATCCAGAAGCAGGCCTGGCTCATGCTGTTGGCTGCCAGCCTTCCTGGATTTGTTCCCTGCCTTGTTCGTCATGGTGCTAGGGATCAAACCCTACTGTACAGACAGGCAAGTTCTCCACCTCTGAGCTACATACATCCTCAGCCCTCCTTCCTGTCTCATAATCTAGCCTTTAAATTGTTCAGAGGACGAACAGCCTGCTGGGATCTAACTATTGTCCCCTTGCCAGAGCATGCTTCACTCCAGAAAGTCAATGAAAACTCTAGCACCCAAGGCCCCTCCCATTCAGGGGCCCCTCTTATCCCCGTGCCCTTCACTCCAGGGCTCCTCCAGTCAATGCCTGGTGCACCCATCCCTCAGCAAAGCTGGAAACCTTGGGTCCAGAGTCAGTTGGACCCTGGAAAAGGCCAGATAAAGGGTCCAGACTGGCTGTCGCCAGAGTATAAGGATCCTCTAGTTATCTAGTCTCCTTAGAGAAACAAAGTATCTGCAGACATGTCAGGCCTTCTGACATTGTGACGCCATATCCCCATCCACAAAGCTCACACTAGAGAACTACACGATTAAGTTACCAAAAGGAAAAATAAAATAAAATAACAAAAGCAAAGAAAATCTTGTAATGGGACCAAGAAAAAGAAAGCACCCAAGCTTAAGGACCCGAGTTTGGATCCCAGGATTTGTGTAAAAAGTGAGGCCGGTGGCATGAATCTTTAACCCCAGCACATAGAGGCAGGAGAACTGTTGTTGGCTGTCATCAGCCAGTCTGTCAAGCCAGGTTCAGAGAGAGACTCTGCCTCAAAAAATTAAGGCAACAAGCCAGAGGTTCCTCTGACTGTCCCCCCAAACACACACACACACACACACACACACACACACACACACACGCACACACACGCATACACACACACAAGTTACCTTGTGTTGGCTGCATTAAAGTGATCCTATTCAAGCATGTACATCCCACAGGCTATGGGTTAGACACACGTGTGAGCGAGTCCCGAGTCCCAAGTCATCACTACGCTTCTAACAATGGCTCCCTACAAGCCCTCTCTTAGACACCCCAGGACTCTCACTGGCTTTACCAACCTCCCCCTCCCATCTAGGTGAACAAGGACTCACCCTGTGTCCTTCCCAGGGGTCTACCCACAGGGAGTACACTGGGGCAGGGAGGGAGGGGTGTCCCAAGCAAGTGCCACAGCTTAATGGCTTTTCCAGGAACCCCAGGTGAGGGGGTTTGGGCTCAGACTGCTGTGGGGACCCTGGGCTGCTGATTATTCAATAAAATTACCATCAAGCCTTAAATCTATCCTCAGTTAACACAGTGTCTTTAATAATAAAAAAGATTTTGCACTGGGGATAAATACCGTGTCTCGTTTTCTCACTCTCGCCGGTCTCCTGTCACCGTGTGCTTATTAATCCAGTTGTTAATAAACGGGTCCCAATCAGCCACTAAAACGCCGCTGTTAGTCCTGCTAATTCAACAATAAAATGTGGCCACGCTGGACGTAAAAAGTGAGCTGTCATGTGACTCCCAGGAGCTCCATGAGACGTGAGCAACAAGACCACAGGGAGCTGAGGCACCAAGGCCACAAGGCAAGTCACATCCTGCAGTTCCCAACTGCCATAAGCCCACATATCATCTAAGCTGACAAGTGTGACCACTGCTGTAGTCAATGCCTGTTCCAACTAACAAATGGCACAAAACCAGCAGTGGAAAGTCACCCGTGTGAGTTATCTCACAGTTCTGTAGCTTACTGGGGTCTCTGCTCTAGAACACTACAGACTACAGACACGGGAGGCTACAGACACAGGAGGCTGCAGACACGGGAGGCCGCCAGACACGGGAGGCCACAGACCAAGGTGGTTGTGCGCTGGGTTCTCAATTAGAGACTCAACAGAAAAATCCACTTCTGGGCTTGCTCAACATTGTTTGCAAATTCAGTTGCTTGAGCCCCACCCTGTTGGTTGCCAATAAGTGGGGTTCACTTTCAGCTCCATGAGCTCCATGACAGCCCTTGGGCCTCTTATCATCATAGCAGCTTACATCTTCAAAGCCAGCAGTTTTGTCCCTCATGTCCAGGGAGTCCTGTCACTCCTTCACCTGTCCCTCTGCACAGCTCCTTGTCCATAGCTGAACCTTAAATCTAAATCCAGTCCCCTCTTCCCATGCCAGAGAAGAAACTACAGGGTCCACCAGCTGCTTCCCAGCCAAGGTCTGGGCTCCTGGCCCAGAGGAGAGGCAGATCAGAGAGCTGTCATTGCGAGGCACACACAGGCAATCGACAGAAGGTCAGCATAGCTGGGACATTTCCCTGTGCAGCTTCTTCGTTTGAGTAGCAATGACTCACATTCAGGCAGAAGGAAGTCTTTCCTCAGACCTCTCAGGCCTGCTCAAAAGAGCTCCCACTTCCTCTATATTCTTTCAGGATGACAGAGGGGCTACAAACCCTACCAACCATGGGCCGTGTCCTTGCCTCGTTCCAGACTCTCAGGAGCAGGTCTCCATAAAGATGTCAGTAAGGGTGATGACGAGTCCCAAAGCTCTGGGGAATGGTGAGGACATACAGGTTCCCTGGACCTCATATCTCAAACCAGCTTAGCAAATTCCCCAGCAAGAGTGTCCCCAGGGCTTTGAGGAAGAAGCTCAGCCTCCTACCAACTGCTGTCAAAGGGCTCTGCAAGCCCAGGGAGTGACAGAAACTCATTGGTTTTAGGTTTTAAAAACCTGGACTGTACGGAAATGAGTCCATGATAATTCAAACATAGACCTAGATGGTGTATAGTCCGGCATATCCACTGATCCCCAAGTCTACACAGGAAGCCACTCACTGACCTTGTCCTCATCACCCAGGGCCCTTGACCTTTCCGAGCCTTTGTCCTCCGGACCGCTGGAATGCCCTGTCCACCTTCTCTTCTTCGGCATGCCTTCTCTACCTACCCTGCTTGTCTTCTGTCATTAAGTTTGTGCCAGAAAATCTGCAGCTTTCTCCATGCCCTCCCGTTAGAGAGGTGAGATCTAACTCCGCTTCCACGTGAGTTGGTGTGACAGGTAAATCGTGCTCCACTTAACTGGACTTTAGAGTCGTCGCATCAGATATACATCTCTGGGTGTGCCTGTGAGGATGTTTCTAGAGAGGTTTAACTGAGGAGGGAAGAGCCGCCCTGAATGTGGACAGCACCAGGAGTCAAGTCCTAGACTGAAAAAACAGGAGAGAGCGATCTGAGCACCAGCATCCATCTCTTTCTGCTTCCTGACTGTGGATGCAACGTTACCATTTGCATCTGTCTCCTGCATCCATCATGACGGACTGCATCCTCAAACTATAACCCAAAACAAGCCCTTTATGTTTCCGGTCACAGTAATGTGAAGTGACTAATACAGATGGTCACTGCATCATTTCTAATGAATAGAAGATAGGAAGAAAGAGAAAGAAGACGAGGGGAGAGATTAGCTCACCTTTGGACAATAGAGAAAGAATCTAGGTTCTACCTGAGCCCTGGCCTCAGACTCAGTATGCGACATTGTGTTAGTTACTTTCTCATTACCTCATTTCTTCTTACCCTGGTAAGAAGAACATGAAGGAAACTTAGTTCAGTGTTCAGTGTTCGAAGGGATACAGTCCATCACAGTGGTACACATCTCCATGGTGACAGGAGCACACATGTAGGTGTGCTCATGAGTGTCCCACAATCTCCCCAAATGGCATCACCTAAAGAGTTAGCAAAATTTTGGTCCTCACTCTTTCTATCTGCAAAGTGGAGACAGCAATGCCTGCCTACCAACTAGATCCTGAATCCAGGAAAGGCTGTTGTGGGCGGGTAGGACTCTAAGAGACTTCAGCAGGACAGAAATGGCCTCCCCATCAGTGATGCCCAACCCTGCAAGAATGGGAGTCCATGTTCACACAGAGCCTAAAGAGGGGCGATCCCCCTCCAAAGCCGCCCAAGCCATCTGGGAAGGGCACTTTGCTGTCACTGTGACTCGAGGAACTGCAGGCAGATAAAATTAGTGCCGCCCACCCATCCCAAGCTGTCGGCCGGGCTATTCTGAGCCCCGTTGAGTTCCTCTCCCCATCTTATGCTCTGACTTTTTCCTGTGATGCACTCAAGAGCTGAGTCACCAGAGAGGTGGATCCTGGTAGGCGTTTTCCATTCTGGCTGCTCGCTGGGTCCCAGAGACCCAGCAGAGAGCCGGGAGAAGGAACTCTGAGGAACACAGGAGCAGGTGGGGACAGAAGGTTTGCCACGTATCCTGTGAATGACACATTTAATATTAGCTACCCACACTTTACGGATAGCAGAACTGAACATGAAGAGGAGGAGGATAAAGATGAGAAGGAGGAGAAAGAAGCAGCTGGGGGTGTCAAGCAAGACCAGGTGGCCTGACAACAGAACCAGCAAATGCCATCCAGGGCCTGAGCTTTCAGAAAGCCACTCCTCCTGGGAGACCACAATGCCACCAGATGCCAGGTGAGCCGCTGCCATCCCTGGCTCCCCTTGAGGCACTAAAGGGCTACCAAGCCGGCCCAGCCTCCGGGGATCCCACTCTCTAGCCCCGGGATGCAGCTTGCTGAGAGGGTAGAAAACCTTATCTGGAACCCAGACTCCTCCAGCTTCAGGGCCAAGCATTTTGTCACTCTCAAGGCTACCACAGAGCCTGAGTTAAAGGTCATCAGTGGTCATCAGACCCTGCCTGCCTCCATGTTCCTGAAAAAGATACCACAGGCTCCTGATTGATACCACCAATCAGGAATACATACCTTCTCCTCCCCGGCAAGCCCTGGAAGAGCCATGTTCATGTACAACAATGGCAAAAAGAACCTCTGGGCCCTTGTATACCACATAGGAAAAGAAGAGTACCTGATGTCCAAGCCATTTCCCGGTGACCCCGGAGGGAGAGGAGGGTTCAGCAGGAGAGACCACTTAAGGGTCCCCATATCACCCTTGATATAGATTACTCACTAACACTTCTTGGCTGTTGCCGTTAGTAAAACAATTGATTGCCTTCCTTCCCAGAAAGCACCACTTCTCAGCCAAGTCCTCCTCTCTGGGAGACATGACAGTCATTTTTCCCACCCTATGTTGTCCCCTGACCGATCCAAGCGTCTGAGGACAAGGAACACCGTGTCTCCAGCACCCACCCAAAACCACCTCATCATGCCAACTGAACTGTGGAGCCAGGTGTCTGTCTCTGCTACCTCCACCACCTTCTGAGCTGCTTGGGTCTGGACATGTCCACACCCCACAACATCCCATCCCAAACCTGAGACAAACCCAATCAGTGCAGCAGAAAGGTCTCACCTCCTCTAAAGCCTTCATTTAACTGAAGTGGGTGCCCCTCTTCTCCACACCCCAGCACTCTACACCTCCTCCCTCAGCAGGATTTACCATCCCACCAAACTGGGAGGGGCCGGGCATCTGGGAATGGTGAGTCCGATACAGCTGGAGCTCAGTAAATTCTGGCTTATAGAATATTCACACTGGCTTCCTAAATCCACATGGCCCAAGGCATTCATACCCACAGATGAAAACTCTGCTAACACCCTCCTGAGTCACAACAGGAGAAACCTGCTCACGGAGCCTTTGAAGTTCAAAGAAAAGATGGGCAGGTCCCTCCAGCCTTATGGGGGCCAGAGTTGGAGACAGACCCCCACAGGTATAGACAGACCATCCAGCCCTCCCCCTCCCCCAAACACCCTAAGAAACTTATACAGCCTTCTCAGGGGAAGGGAAGTCAGCAAAGACAGCAGCTGCCTCCCTGACAGACAGCATACCACCTAGAGAGTCCTAATGGAATTAAAATAATCTCACCACAGTGCCCCAACCCCAGATGGGTACCACTCGCTAACTGCTGCTTTGAAGACTTTACCCAAAAGCTATTTGTCCTCTGTAAATGGGATTTTCAGTACTGCTGAAAGGCAGAGGCGATGGGCTCCAAAGCCTCCATGTATATTATTATATATCAGATAGATATTTAAAAATAAATAGCGATTAAAAGGAAAGCCATAATTGACCAAAGACAGTTTCAGACCCTCCGAGGCCTTCATGCAAATGTCTTGCTGCTCTCTTGGCTCCAAAAATCTGGGACAAACTGTAGTCATTTCTCTGATATTTAAAAAAAGTTGGCCTCTGGCTGCTTTGGATTGGGTTGGGCTCAGTCTCTGATGGAGCTGGGGTACGAGATGGGATGCACACGGCAGGTCCCGAGTACTGACGCCAGAGGGCATCCCAGAACCAGTTCGCTGCGAAGGCCAGTGCGCATGCTCACCACCCTCATTCCACCCTACAGCTGTGTGTGGGGCTGAAGATGGAACCTAGAGCGTCACACATACTAGACATGCACTCTGCCCCTGGGTTGCATCCACTGCAGCCCCAATGACCCATTTTCTTCATCTTCATCATCATCTCCGGATTCAGTAATTGTGAGAGTGTTAGCCTTTAATCACCAGCCAATCAATAATCCCTTGAAACTATCTGGGCTAGCTAGATTTTTAAACCTGCCTTTTTTCAGAGGAACTGAACTTACTACTTAGAGAGAGAGGGTCACGTCAACGTGACTCAGAGTTATCCCCTGAGTCACGTCAACGGGCCTTTTTAAAAATAATTTACTTTTATTTTATGTGCCTTGGTGTTTTGCCTACATGTACGTCTGTGTGAGGGTGTCAGATCTTGGAGTTAGGGAACTGAACTCTGGTCCTCTGGAAGAGCAGTCAGTGCTCTTAACTACTTAGCCATCTCTCCAGACCCCAGGCTTAATTTAAGAAAAATGCTCCTTTTAGTGACCTCCCTGGGTTACACGTGTTCTCAGTACTTGAGGCGTATCTCCAAGTATGTCACGTGGCTGTGACTCTATACGCACTCAGCTGCCCACTTGCAGGCTCCCTGAGGGCCCGTACTTCACACTCAGCATCTATCCCATAATATACAGAGACTTCTTACCTAGTGCTCACTGAACGCTTGGCACATGCCGAGTGCCTCAGGCACTACCTGGCTAGAACCCAGGACGGGCAGATCTCTTGTGACCACCATCCTATAAGCGAGGAGGTGACCAGGGAAAGCAGCCCCTTCCTTTGCTGCAGAGGTAGCTAAGCTTCTGCCCTTCACCCTTACTGACTGGCTCAAGGACGTGTTATTACCATGAAGACAGAAAGGTGAGGTGGGGTGACAGAATCCGGAGCAGACTTCTGTTATAAAGGCTTGAGGTTCAAGGGTGACACCGAGGCGGGTTGTCTTTCGGGTGGAAATTTACTAACAGAGTTAATTGACGCCATAGGCAGACAGGCAGATGCCGGCATGGTCAGGAACTGGGTGAGATCAAGCCCATGAAGCAGAGCAGAGTTTCCCATCTTATGCTTCTCAGAGGAAAGGTGATGTTTCACGCAGTTGGTGGTTGGCTGTATCTGATTCCCTGGCCTGAGGCAGGGGAAGGAGAGGAGCTTCCTGTATTGCGGGGGTGGGGGTGGGGGGTGACACTGACTAGTCTAGGGACTTCTGCAGCAGCACCAAGGACATGACTGTGGCCCAGTCTCATCTCACCTCAGCCTTAGCAAAGGAGTATGGGCCATGACACCAGCCCATCTCCAACCCATCTCCAGCCCCACAAGCCATCAACTGCCACCAAGCCTACTCTACTTTTGACGTCCAGAGGATGAGAAGCCTGGCTGTACAGACAACCTGCTTTGTCAGCCTGTGTTGTACATGGAGCTGGAATCTCCCCCCATGGATCTCATTTTATTAAATTTTAAACTTTAATAAAACAATTCCACATTGCGAGCCCTGGGTTCCCCATCCCTGCTACCCCTCCATCACGAGCATCCCAAGAACCTTCTGGCTGATAGGACCTTCCATTTATAAGGGTTCCTTGGGGTATTAGCATCTCACACTCAGAGCTCTGGGTGGGAGAAGGGGGAGAAGGGAAACCAAGAGAGCATAGGCGCTTCAGCAGATGGGACCCGGGAGGACACAGACTAGGCATGATCCAGGAATTAACATGAGACTTCTGGTCCTCTAAGACAGGACATTGTTATTGTGGGCTCTTCCTGGGAAGACTCTGACTGCTTGAAGAACTAGTTCTAACACCAGGGTTAAGAGCTGGAACCCCCAGGTTTCCTAGCCAAGGCCCCAGACTACAGAGAGTCAGGGTACCTGGGACATTTCTGGCCCATTCACTGCTTAGCCACCCATTCCATGGTGATAGGTGGGTTGCTGGGGAAGACAATCCCACTATTTCTTTCCGAAGCTTCCCAAGTAGTCTTCTCTTCCCAGCCTGCAAGCCAGTCTCAGACTCAGCAGGCAGGCTCTCAAAGCCATTTCTTTTTTCAGTATAAGAACTAACCAAGTGTAGTTAGTCTAACTGCTGGCCCAACCTAGACTCATCTAGAAAAGGGTGTCTCAGTGAGGATCTGCCTACACGGAGTCAGCCTGTGAGTTATTGTCCTAATTAAGTTCATTGATGTGGTAAGACCTCAGCCCATCGTGGGCAGCATCAATCCCTAGGCAGAGGGTCCTGAACTGTACGGTCAAGAGTAGAAAAATGCAGATGAACAAAGTAAGTCAGCGAACATGAGCACATTCGTTTCTCTCTGCTCTGGACTGTGACAGGACTAGCAGCTTGAAGTTCCTATGACTCAGAATAACCTAGAACTATGATCCCAGATACACCCTTCCTTCCCTAGGCTGCTTTTATGTCAAAATGTTTTATCACAGCAACATAAACTAAACTAGAATACCAAATCACTCCCAAACGGGCAACATCCCCAGACTCCCCTCTTCCTGTCTCATGGTCCAAGCTTGGTATTAGTTCTCCCTCCCTGCCTCCCTTCTCCTTGCCAGACTCAACTAAAACACCCTCTTCTTAAAAGTCCCCTTGTGAAATTCTACAGAGGTCCAAAGAACAATTTCTTAGCCCCCAAAGCCCTCTGGATGTTACAGAAAGTCCCTCTTCAGGAACCCTCATCACTCCCTGCTATGAGCACAGTCAGTGGTGGCCACATGGCATGGTCTTTGCTAACTACTCATAACCACTAGAAACAGCATCTACCTCATTTTGTCACCCTCCAGCCAGTCCCACACTGCCCAACAACAAAAGACAGCATTGCCATTTGACAGGGAGGTCAGAAAAGATAGCTTGTGGGGAACCAGATTCCAGGAGAAGGGTTCAAGAACCACCTGCTAGGACCAGGCAGATGCTAGACCAAGCTCGAGGGCAGTCCACCTCCCTTGCTCTCCAACAGCTGTCCCCTCTTCCAGGGCCCCTGTACCCATCTCCCTTCAGGGAATAGGGAAACAAAAGAATGAGAAGCCCAAGATTCACTTCTCCAAACTTCGCCTGTCCTGATCCTATCACCACCACGTTGGCTCTTGTCAAGGAAGATGGTGGACAACGCGGTTGTACTTACACCAGGAACACGCTAAGAGGTCCTTGTCTGCAGAGTGCAGTAGAGTCTTCCAATTCCGCTGTCACACGATAAGCCTCAAGATCCCTAGGTCCTAATCCCCAAGTGCACCTCTCACCATGCTCTGAGTCACACCCATCTCAATTGGGACTTCTAGAAAGTCCTAGAAAACTCACTACAGAACAAGCTGGCAGGCTGGAGATGTGGCTTCTCCAGGGGAAGACTAATCTAGAGTGCTATGCACGAGGCCCTTCATTCAGTTCCCAGTTCCGCATAAGTCAGGTGTGAGCATGTATACTTCTATAATCTCAGCACTTAAGAGGTGAAGGCTGGAGAATCAGAAGTTCAAAGCCAACCTAGGAAGCATGAGACTCTGTCAATAAAAAGAAGAAGAAGAAGGAGGAGGAGGAGGAGGAGGAGGAGGAGGAGGAGGAGGCTGGGAAAAAGGGAAAATAGAGTGGTGGTCTATTATTTGTATTTTAATAAATAAAGCTTGCCTGAAGGTCAGTGAAAAGCAGCCACACTAGTCAGCCATAGAGGCCAGGCAGTGGCTGCACACACCTTTAATCCCAGCAACCACACTAGTCAGCCATAGAGGCCGGGTGGTGGTGGTGCACACCTTTAATCCCAGCACTAGAGAGGAATATAAAATGGGAAGACAGGAACTCACTCTTTTTTAGTCTGAGGATTTCTTAGAGGTAAGTGGCTTTGCTGCTTTGCTTTTCTGATCTTCAGGTTGAACCTCAATATCTGTCTCTGGGTTTCTATTATTTGTAATACAGGGAAAGGAAGAGACGATGAGATGAAAGACTAAGGCTAGTGGCCCAGCAGTAAGTTCAGTTCTGGGTACAAGAAGCCTACCAGCTTTGCTGACTCATGATCTACCCCACATGCCCTGGCCTCCAACCTCATACTCTTGATGAAACTCAGGGCATCTCAAGGACTTCTTGCCAAAGGTATCTTTTTCCAGGCCAAGAATCTTGTTGAAAGAATAACAGAGAAGAGGGAAAGGGGTCTGCCAGTCTCAGCCCTCATCCATGGCTGCTCCAGGCTGTCTGTCTTCTATCAACCTGTGCACTTCCACAGGAGAGCTGTCTCCAGGCTTCCAGCACACAGACTAACTGGCTGAATTCCACCGACATCCCAGGAATCCTCGGTGTTTGCATTCTCAACACCCCCACTTGGGAGAAATTTTAGGGGACCCGAGGATGGCTAGCTCCCTACATGGCAGGCCCACCTCCATCACTTATGGACCAAGTCCATTTCCTTTGCTTCTATTCTAAGCCCTTTAAAAGATGAATTTCCTTCAATTCTCTATGGCTTTCAAGGATAAATATGTTTTTTCAAATTAAGAAAGGCTCCTCTCGGTTCTTTCTCGGCACCAAAGGGCAAGAATGTTTTACACTGGGGAGAAGCATGGGGGAAATGGTTCAATTAGATTTACGAAATAAATCCACCAAACCCCCTCTTTTATAATTGGAAGTAATGAACTTTAATAAAAAGAAAAGAGGGGAAAAAAACAGCAAAGCCCCTTCGGCATTGGACCAGATGTCATGGAAACTCATTTGAGCACTGTCTTTCAAGTTTTGCTCCTTTAGGGCATTGTGATATGTGGGAAGCCCAGGAGAAGTAGAGGGGTTACTAGCCCTGACTCTATCTCTTTCTCTCTCTCTCTCTCTCTCTCTCTCTCTCTCTCTCTCTCTCTCTCTCTCTCTAATCCTCATCAGAAAAATGCCTACCATACCCAAACCCCAGGTCTACACTGCCCAAAACCAATTCCAGACTTCAAAGTGATCTCGTGTGTTGATCAGACTGGGAAAAGATACACACACACACACACACACACACACACACACACACACACACAAACAACTTAGGGAGGCCAGGCTACAGAGACTCCAAGGTCCTTCCATCAACAACAGGCAGCTCCCAGTGACCTCTTCAGCCTCAGAGTGCTCGGCCTGGCCCAGGATCTTGGGAATAAGTTCCATAAATTCTCCCCTTGAGCCCTGATCCGCTAGCCCTCAACACAAGTGAGGAATACACAAGCGAATACACCTTCTAGCAGCTTCCACCCAAAACGGCAGCTCTTCCTGATTTCCCTGGTCTTCTTTTCCGTGTTCTTTATTACAAAAGTAATGGATGCTCATTATAGAAAATTCAAAAAATACAGATAAGCAATAAGAAGAAAATGAAAATACCTCGTAACATCACTATTCCCAAATCGCATTAGCACCTTAGTTTATAGCCCTCCATGCATTTATCTATGCATAGAAAGACAAGTTTTTGTTTTCATGGGTTTCTCTTCCTTGTGCAAAGAAATGGAATCAGAATGTAGACTTTATATCTTATCCTGTTAAAGGGGAGTCAATTCCATGACTTTCCTCCCTGCTGAAAGCAACTTTTGGGTGTCGCTGGACTTGGGGTGTCTCCTCAAAGTGTCCCTGCATGGGCTCTTAGCCTTGCAGAAGCATCCAAACCCAGCCCTCTCACAAGGCTCCTCACTAGTCCAGGTTCCAATCCCACACAGGTCAAAGAGGGTAATTGGCTCTAGTCACCATATGTTCACACTGTGACCGTGTCTGTGAGTTCAAGATCAGTGCCCTCTCTGAAGACTACAACCATCAGTCACAGGGACTGGTTGGTGACAGTGCATCCCAACGACCACACAGCCTTGGATAAACTGTGCAGCTGTCACACAGTGTTTAAGACCCAGGGAAGTGCTCAACAAATAAACAAAGTTGGAGTGATAGCTTACCCATAATTCCAGCACTCAGGAAGCTGAAGCAGGAGGATTGCTTTGAATTTGAGGCCAGCCTGGGCTACATAATGAGTTCCAAGCCAAGCTGAGCTATGGAGCAAAACCCTGCCTTAAAAAGAAAAAAAGTCAACATCTAAACCAATTGTTAAACCAAAAAACTCTCAATTTTCTCAAACATTCTGGATAGTCTTAGTCTACACACATAATATGTGATTTTTTTTAGAAATGTCAGTTTATTAGGACTTAAAAGAAAAAAGTCAAGAAATCTAAATTATTTTGTCTGAATCAAAGTTACTTGGAGAATATTCGAACACTAGGAATTTGGGGGCCACACACCAGAGTTTCCAATTCAGTAAGTCTGGGGGTAGCAGCTGGGAAAGTGACAGTTTAAGGAGACCCAGATGGGGTTAGCAGCTTAAGGCACCCAGCCTTTGAATGCTACTACTTAGTGAGTTCTAGCTGATGATGATTAGGAGCAAGGCACAGTAGTATAATGAGCCCAGAAAGGGGAAATTTGTGCCATCACTGTGGGAAGACCTTGATCTGGAGACCCCTCTGTCCCCCGCAAAGGACAGGTCTCTGGACAGTGGACAGTGTTCCCCTAACTTACATCCAGGGGACATCATGCCCTTATTTTCCCCCACATGAAGCAACCTTGGGCCTTAGACACTGCTTTTTCTCACCCTGTATCATGTAACCAAAGAACCGGTATCCAGGAGACGAAGGGCTGTCAGGAAAGCAGCCAAGCTGCTGAGTTTCTGCAGCCCTGGGGAAGCCACACAAAGTTAACTAAATGCAGGAAGCAGACATCTGTCCATGTGGTCTTCTCTGTCCCACAGCTCCTCATTCTGCAGCCCCATGTCACCTGGGCGGCTCTCTCTCTTCAGCAACACGTCAATCATCCCTTCTTTCTTCCACTGTCTACCTTGTTGTCTCACCACGCCATCTTAGTAAGATCGACACTAAACCAAGCACAGTGATGCTCAGTGGTCCATGCCAGGACAAGGGGGCCCACGAGGGTCACGGGTACATCTATGAGGCATTTGAATAAGACTCAAGGGTGACTAATGTAGAACATAGACTTCATCAAACAAGACAGAAAAATAGTCAAGAATGTGGGCACTGAGCTCCCAGAGTTGGATGCTGGGCTTAACTAGCTCAACCTGTCTGGTTCTATTATCCAGAAGGGAGTGTATTTCTCATGACTGTAATAACATATCAGACAAAAACCAAGTCAAAGAAGAAGGGGCCTGTTTTAGCTCATGGTTCAAAGGATACAGTCCACAGTGGCAGGAAAGGCCTGACTGAGGAGTGCGATGCAGCTGGTCACATTGGATCCACACTCAGGAAACAGAGAGAGATGAATGTTGCAATTCAGCTCATTTTCTCCTTTGAGTCAGTCCAGGTCCCCAGCCCATAGAATGGCCTGTGTACAGTCATGGTGGGTCCTCCCGCCCAGTTAAGTGTCTCTGGAAAAGCCCTCACACATGCCCAGAGATGTGTCTCCTTAGTGATTCTAAGTCCCATCAAGATTAACAATCACAAGAAGGTAGGCAGGTCCTGAGACTATCTGTGGTGACATCTGCCTTCAAGATCTGCACCCCCGTGAATCCTCTGCATATGATGCTTTGGAGCTTGAACCGGTCGACATCATTTGTTACGCAGCAGTAGCTAACTAACAGTGTAGCTAGTAACAGTGCCTGACTATGGAGGTCTCATGAGGACTACACAGGGTAATACAGGCAGAGCTCCCGTACAGGGCATGCCACAGTAATTACAACTGTCATTGGAATAAAGTACACCTTACACAAGTGGGAAACACCAGCCTGATGGTGTCATTTGGAGTAGTAGAGAGCTGCAGGGAGAAAGATCTAGAACCCACTATGACAGCCTCCTAATGTCACCATCACAAATGACAGAAAATTTAGTTCCTTGAAATGTACAAATACATTCCCTTCAGTGCTTAGGAAGTCGCCAGTGCAAAGAGGATGACACCAGGCTAGAATAACAGCGTGAGCACAGCTGCATCCTTTCTATACGGGACATTCCTAGAGGCTGCCCACAGCCACTTCCCTCCAAACCCCTCCTTCTCCTGCCATCTCCCCTCTGCCTCCCACACTCTTGTCTCTCTTGAAAAGACTCTTATGACCTCGGGCGGCCCAGCTGGAGAGATCGGCACACACTGCCTGTTTTGAGCAGCTCACCTCTGCTTGACCACACAAGAATGGAGAGGCACAGGTCAGGGACTAGGCGGAGTTATGGCTTAACCTATCAGACTGAAGCCCCCACCTTGTCCTCTGAGGTTTCCTTTGTCCAGACAAAGCATCCCAATTCCATCTGGGTTCTAAGGCACCCACTGCCCTCACCCATAGTCCCCCTCCAAGTTTCCCATCAACCCCTCAACCCGCCCGCCACCTGATTCCGTAAAAACCAAGGTGAGAGAGGAAATCTTGCCACTGTTTTCCCACAGGAATGAATTTAATAAGTGAAGACTTGGGTTCTCACACATTTCCCAACACTTCAGGAAAACAAACAGCACTGCCTGCTAACACCGTTATCAGCACGAAAACCACTTCCTATTCCAGTCAGAGCAAAGCTGCTCACATGAAGAAAGGTGAATTATTCAGTGCGGTGTTTAGCTGCCATTTAATATTTGATCCATTAGCATCCTTTGATCCGTTTCCTAACAGTGGGGTGTCCCTGGCTGCCACAGCACAGTGAACTTGGCTTGCTATTTAGGTGTGTGCATGTGCGCACACATATGCATAAACAGAGATAGAGGCTTACACACCGAGAGTCTCTGTGCACATCTGAGACCCATGGGAAGCACACACAGCACAAAGGGGCACATGTGAGGACAAGAAGAAGCTTGTCCTTAGTAGGGTGGCATCTCCTTGGGAGCCGTCACTACACTCAGCTGAAAGAAGTGGTGGGTGTTAGCACTCCACAGAGTCCAAGAGCACAGAGCCTGGCACTGGGCATATCACCAGTTGAGGTCAAAGAAACGGATGGCTCAGAGTTGAGGACTCAGAGGGATCTCCAGTTCCAGATCACCAGTAGGCTTAGGCTCCGCACAGTGCCTTGTCTCCCACCCACAGCCACACAGGGACTGTGGAGGAGTTGCAGATCCTAGAGAAAACGTTCTCTGTCCTAAAAAGGGAGTTAATTAATCCCCCTCAGGCGGACTGTCTTCTGCTTCGCCAGTTTGTCACTTGCCGGAACCGGATGCCTAGATCCTGAGTTTCTGAAATGGGAATTCTGTAAAAGGGGAAGAGTGTGTGACTGAACAGGAAGAAGCATGGCCCCTCTCTCATATATATATACACACAGAGGTTAGACACAGAGATAGTCACAGACACACTTAGAGACACATAGGCACATGTGTGTACACACATATACATATGCTATATACACACAGAAACATAGTTACATATATACATATAGAGATACATACACAGAAACAGTTATTTAAACATACAGAACTACATAAACACATACACACACAAGCATATACTCAGACATATATACAGACACATACATACATACATATATAAACATAGACACAGAGTTACAAGGATATACACACATAGACAAAAGTGCAAACATATGCACATATACACTGACACAACATAGGTACATCCATGCACACAGATACACAGGTAGACAGGCAGACAGACACACCCCTCCAGAATCCACACAGCCATGCCCAGGCATCTGGGGAGCTAAGAGTGGGAACTTTCCCTTTCAAGTCCCCAGGCACCCACAAAGCTTTGGTTCATGGAAAGAAGACTAGTCGGGAAAAGAGGTCCAATCAGATAGGGCATGGACCTGGTCATGCCACCAGGACCTTTCTGTACCTTCTAACAACACCACAGCCACAGGGGCCTGCAGGGGCCGCTTAACACACTAGATTGGCATAATGGGTGGTATCAGAGCAAGGCTTAGTCTCTACAACCTTTCATCGGGTGTGAGTTAATGTGTGTGTTTACTGGTCCCCAACTGCAAGGAGGCTTTGTCGGCTGGACATTTTTAAACACCATCACCAGCCACCCGCACTTGCCATTGATTAAGATAAATAAACGATTTTTTTTCCTAGGGAAAAAAAAGTGGGCACCTAATTAAGCCACTTTGGTGCCACATTCTCCACAGCAGAGGTGAGAGACAATTCCTTGGTAGTCATTATTTTGATTTACAGAGAGCAACTCTGGCGCCGATTTCAAGGGTTATTGAATTTTCATAGACTATCATCAGCTTCCACATTCTCCTGTGTAATAGGAACAGGAATTCAGAGAGGTTTTATGGTCTCCTTTGAGAGTCTCTTTCCTTCAGATTCCTCAAGAAACCAGACCAAGAGAGAAAGGAAGCGAGCAAGACGTCAACAGAAGGAAAGAAGAGAGAGCAGGGAAAACGAGAGACAGCACCTGTTCTCCTCAGCTGAAGCTAAGCTAGGAGCCATCCCTGCACCAAGACCCCTGGTTCTACGCTTGGCCTCTCCGTGGCTGTGCTGAGCTGAGTTGAGCTAAGGGGGGTGGGGGACACACAGCTGCCTCACCTTTTGTGCCAATGGTCCAGCTGCTTTCCTCCACAGGCCCACCCCGTTCCCCTTTGGCACAATAAACCCAGAGCCTCCACTTAATGTACCCTGAGAATACCATCAATGTAAAACAACCTGAGCAACAGCTCCATCAACGGAAGACCCTCTCTCTGCCTCCCAGGCAAGTCCCAGGCTCCCGTGACCTTCCTGCTTCAGTGACAGCTGACTACATTTCCTGGGGATTGAGTGAGAGGCACTCGCAGATTTCTCTTTCCCTGTAGCAGAAAAGCGAAGCCCCGAGCCATTAAGATTCCTCAGGCTAGACCAAAGAATGCTGGTGACTTCTGCAGCTGATCACTAAGAATCAAGAAAGTACCTGCCAGGCGACTCTGCGGTGCAGTCAAGAACTCATGCAGCTGTGGTTGCCTCCACAAGATCAAGCCAATCAACGTCCCAGCATGAGGAATGGCTGCATTAGGCCCCACCCTTAACTGAGGAGCTATTGGCCACTGCTGGCTAGTGGGGAAGGGAGAGTCCTTTTTCTTCCACTCCTGTAGGTTACCCATGATCCAGGGCATGGCCTTCACACACAGGCAGCAAAACTGAACTCTACAGGTTATTAAAATACCTGAGAAGAAAACAAAAAGTTGGGAGGGGCATAGAGGGCACAGGAGAAGTTGAAATATGTTATATATGAACTATGAAATATCTTATATATGTTATAAATGAATTTCTAAGATAGGGGCTGGAGAGATGACTCAGAGGTTAAGAGAACTGACTGCTGTTCCGGAGGTCTTGAGTTCAATTCCCAGCAACCACATGATCTATATGATCCCGTCTATAATGAGATCTGGTGCCCAGAACACTATATACATAATAAATAAATTTTAAGAAAAATTTTTAAAAAGTCTAGGCGCATTGGTTCACACCGGTGAAGGCAGCAAAGGCCTTGTCTATGAGTCTGTCTGCATGTGACTGGGTGGGTACTTGTATGCACGTTATAGATATGTTTCTTTACCTAATACACATGTACCAGGTACCCTGTGTGCACCAGGTAAGCACCAGACCCAGACATAGGCCCCCACGGATCCTCCAGCTAAGGAGACGATGCCAGTTCCCATGAAACAGATAGTCCAGTCGAGAAAAGAGAAGTAGCTGAGCAGTAAACTAAGAAAAGCAGAGAGACTCGCAGTGGGAAATTGATGGTGACATCAGAAAAGGTGCCCTGAGGTCTGGCTCCTGATAAAGAGGCAGGAAGAAGGGGCTGGAGAGATGCTTAGTGGCTAAGAGTCCACACTGCTCTTGCAGAAGACTGAGTTTCAAACAGAACTCAAGAGTTTGGTTCCTGGCACCCGTGTTGGTTAAAACACAATTGCCTGTAATTCCAGCTCTGGGGGAAATCTGATGCTCCCTTGTGGCCTCTGCAGGTACTTACCCTCACTCACATGCACATACCTACACACGCAAACATATTTAAAAATTAAACAAAAAGTTCTATAGAAACATACTACATAAAAAATAAAGAGGCAGAAAGTGCCTAAGGAGGAAGCAGTAACTACAGTCAAGTTTCTAGAAGACTAACAGAGGAGTCATAGGGAGGGGAGCCCTGACAGGAACTAAAACCATCAGCCAAGAGTCACATCAGACCAATGCCACCCCTCTTTCCCCTCACCCTCCAGGATCCTGCCTTTGTCCACACGGGATCAACCTGACATCCTCTCCAGCACTGAGCATGTCTGCAGGGGGGCAGGCCCGCCTGCAGGGAAAGGAGGACAGTCTTGGCACATGGATACATGACATGGGCTCCCTCTGGTATCACTCTGACAAGTGCAAAAAGAGATGTGCTTTCTCCTCCATTTCCCAATCCAGCCAAACTGAAGTTCAGGCTGGCTGCTCTTTAATGCCCCCACGTTAGGCTCAGTCTCCCCCATATCCTCTCTGGGCCCTGGGAAGAGAAAGGAGTGGAGGGCTTGAAGAAATGCCTATCACCCAGAGTCTCTGATCAAAATGACTAGATATGTTAGTTACTTTTCTCGGGGCTCTGATAAAAGCACCTTAAGGAAGAGTTTGCTTTGGCTCACAGTTTGAGAGCACAGTCCACCTTGAGGGAAAAAAAGGATGGGGGTGCCATGGTAACTAAAAGAAATGGTGGGGTGCCACAGCAACTAGTTACATTGAGTGGTAGTCAGGGACCAGAAAGAGATGAACTCTGGAGCTCAGCCAGCTCCCTTTCCCATTTATTCAGCTTGGGAATAATTCCTACTGACAACCTTGTCCCAAGCTTGGCTGGGATAATGCAGGGATGAAGAGAATAAGGTGCATGCCCTTGGTGACTTCAGGATGTCACAAAGGAGGAACTGGAGAAGTGACTAGAACTGACAGCAGTCACACAGGTCTCCAAAGACCTGAGACTTGGTTGCTGAACAGTGACTCTTAGAGGATTCCCATACAACCTTAGCTGTGATGCCAAAACTGCCAAATGTATCCTCTTCAGCCTCATTCATTCTCATTGTCTCAGCCCCTGGCAAGGCCCTAAAGCTGCAGAGCCCAAAAAAAGGAAAGGAAAAGAAAAGAAAAGGGAAAAGGAGGTAGGAAGGGAACCCCAAGATACCCAAACATCTAACAGGAGAGAGAGACAGAGGCTCAAGAGGCTGGCCCGTGTGTGATGAGTGATGAGGTGAGCCCCGTTGGGGAAGAGAGTGGCAACTGAAGGATTCTCTAGATCAGAATGGCCCATGTGCCTATCTGCTGGGTGTCAGGGATGTCGCAGCAGGGGTGTCGGGTTCACACCAGTGTTGGGTTCTTTCTGTTCAAAGAAGACTCAGAGACACTTTAAGAATAAACTTAGCCTTTTGCGGCCTCAGGGGGCCCACCCTCAATGGACTGAAGTGCTTTCCCTTTTGCCCAGGGCATTTTAATTTTCCTCCATATTTACAATTAAGTCAGTTGATTTCCATGTGCTCAAAACATCCAGAAGCTTCCAAAACTACAATGCCAAGTGTAAATTCTCAATTCATAGGGTACCACAGTTTTCTGGGTTTTCCAAACCAAGTTTTGCATAAGCTTTGTACCCTTGGGAAACCACCAGACAAGACTCACAAAGGGCGGCAAAAAGTATCTGCTAAACAAAGGATGGATTCGGGCTGGATGCTAACACTCTGGCACCAGACCAGATGCAACCCAATGGGAATTCTGCCACAGTTGGGGATTGTCTTGATTGTTAATTGTTGTAGGAAGATATAGCCCATTGTGGGTGGCACCATTCCCTAGAAAGGGACTCCTGGACTACTCAGGACAGGAAAAAAGCTAGATGCAAGAAACAGGCAACAGGAATACATTCCTTTCCCTCTGCTGTGGATGTGGTGCCATTGACTGCTTAACTTCCTCAAGGACACACTATAACCCAGAATTGTAAACTAAACCCCGTTCATTCCCTGTCGCATTTGGTCAGGGTGTCTGTTACTTACGTCTTGTCTCTATGATAAAACACCATACCCCAAGGTGACTACGGAAGAGTTTATTTACCCTTACAGTTCCGGCCAGGGAATCCATAATGGCAGGGGAGGCCAGGAAGCAGGAAGCTGGTAGATCTATATGTGCAACTGCATGCAGAAAGTTAAAGAGAATGAACTGGAAGTGAGGTGGGATTATAATCTCTCAAAGTTGCCCCCAGTGACATGTCCTCCAGCAAGGCTCCTCCCAAACAGCATCACCAGCCAGAAACTAGGTGCTCAATTACATGAACCTGCTGGGAGCATTGTTCATTCAAACCACCACAGGTCACTTTACAACAGCAACAGAAATAAGACTAAAACCACAGGGCCTGGGCTGGAGAGATGGCTCAGAGGTTAAGAGCACTGACTGCTCTTCCAGAGGTCCTGAGTTCAATTCCCAGCAACCACATGGTGGCTCACAACCATCTATAATGAGATCCGGTGCCCTCTTCTGGTATGCAAGCATACATGGAAGGAATGTTATATAGATAATAAATAAATAAATTAAAAAAAACAAAAAACAAACCACAGGGCCTCTGTTCTGATGAGCCAGGTGAACCTTCAGGGAAAGAAAGGATGCCAAGTCAGAGGTGGACTGCACAGGGCACTGGAAACACAGATGGATGATGGTGCAAGGAGACCAGGGAAGCCACCAGGGAGGGACCAGAGATGAGAGGAGGCAAGACCACAGTATAGGAATCTGAGCCGGGGCAGTGATGGCGCACACCTTTAACCCCAGCACTGAGAAGGCAGAGGCAGGCAGATCTCTGTGAGTTCGAGGCCAATCTGGTCTACAAGAGTTAGTGACCTTATGGGGTCTTTTGACATTTAGTTAAATACTATGGTGCCATTCTGCTCGACTCCCCAAAGCTGACAACGGGCCTCATCCTGCTCTTTGCACGGTAAGAGATATTTGTTTCCTCTGCTCTCTTCCAAAATAGGCCATCCTGTCATCCTGCCTTGGTATGTCTCTAACCTGGGCTGTAGGAGGAAAAGCATCCACACGGCAGCAGGAAAGCATAGATGCCCAGGCTCCTACTTAAGCAGAGGCCAGAGTCCACCATTGTCCTTCCATCTTCCCACGCACCCAGACGGGACCTGCACTTCCCCACACATGGGCTCCCGTCTCGGCCTAACCGCCAGCCTAGAGCTTCAGGGGCTGGGCAGCTTCTCTGGTACTGACCCCGGAAGTTTGTGGGGGGAGAACAAGGCTCACTTGTACACCACATCTAAAAGACGTGGGGGCAGTCTAATGTCTTCCCTTCTTGGGTCTAGACACCACGAGGTCAAGGTCACACAGACCCAGAGAACTCAAAGTTCCATCAAAGCTGGGAAAATGGCACCCCCTACAGCAGCCCCCTGGTCCCTCTGAGAGACCATTAGACCGGTTCAGGCAATATTCCTCCTCCTAGAACAAGGTTCCACGTCAGAGGATAAAGCCAGGCTTTGGGCTTAAGCGTCTGATCTTCTAAGCATTTCTGGAATTCTCAGCCATTTGTGGGGGTGGGATGTAGGCCCAGCCTCAGGAGTCCATTTCCATTTGGTCACCCCATCTGAGCATGTCCATTTGGCACCCCAGCAGGAAGACAGAAGAAGAGGAAGTGCAGAACCTGGGTCTGGTACCTCAAGCAGGCACTCTGAGATCTGGCCTGGAAAGTATAAAAGGTCCTCTTCCTTGTACCCCACAAATCAAACAGACCAGGTCACCCCCTTAATAGGGCCACATTTTCACACATCCCAGCCATTATCCTTATCATGGCAGCAACCTAAAATGCCTTCCCCCTAATATATACACACTGGTCCTGCCTAAAGTATGAATTGGCTCAACTCCAATTCACACCTGAGTTCCCAATGTCCCTGCTTGGCCTCAGGACACAAGGTTTGCAGGTGACATTTCTGATGTGGCATTTGAACTGCATGGCCCACCTGACTCTGACCTCTGGTTCTTCCACTGGCTAGGAGCTCAAGGGAATGCCCTCTCTGTTGAGGGGGCAAGCCGAGCACCCAGGTGGGGATATATCCCAGAACCCCTGCTATTCGGTACCACAGACCTCAGAGACAACTGATCCTCTGTTTTCTCGCTTGGCATCAGGGGAATGGCCTTTGAGAGGGCCTCCCCTGCCTTTCTATATAACCCCAACCTTCACTCCTGCTTTCTGCCCTGTCTTGCAGCCTTCCTCTCCTGATAGCATTCTCTCCTCCCCGTGTCCCCGCTGCCTCCTTCAGGAGCCGTCCTAGTGCCTATGGTCCAGAAAGATGTCCTTCTCCTCTGCCTTCTCACTAAGCCCTCCAAAACTACAGTGCCTCAAGCACACTCTAAACCTAGGACTTCCCCCACGGCTCTCAAAGGTGGCCCATGTGGCAGAGGAGTGCTTGCTGAGGGTCTGGGTAACTCCCAATCTAACCAGTCTCTCTGGTTACTCGAGCCAGAGATTAACAGGCCCTGGTCAACCAGGGTTACTGATGCCTTCAGGGTGCTAAGTACTGTGCTGGCAGGGAAGGGATGAGAGGAATCAGAATCCCTGCTCTGTAGCCCATGGAGCCAATGGTCTAGCAAAGAGGGGGACTAGCAACAGCTCAGGCTGGGAGCTGGGGCAGGGCCCGACCGACTACTTCTCCCTCTAACAGGTTTGGGGAGACTAGCAGTGCTGCCACCCCACAATCTCATTCAGCTCCCCTGGCTTGTAAAAGAAGTGCCTGGGACCCGGAAGGCTGCAGCTACACTCCTCAACCTAACTGGACTCGGGAGTGTGTGTGTGAGAGTGTGTGTGTGTGTGTGTGTGTGTGTGTGTGTGTGTGTGCGCGCGCACACACACATATTCCTGAATTTTCAAAGATTTCTTCAACTTCACAAAATAATGAAGTCTCTCCCATAAAAATAGCCCACCGGCTTCAATCTGCCATTATATTTTTCCTAGGACCCTGGGTTGAGCGCCAGTATAATCTGTAAGATAATATAAGCACTAATAATGCTTTGCAGAGACGCATTGCTCAGCCTAACAAACACAAACTGTTATTAGGGGTACATTTGTTAGCACTGATGAGGCCTAGATCACCCAGATTTGGCAACAAGACGAAAACAGGCTGATTTTTTCCCCTTTGAAGCTGTTCAGCTTCTGAAAAAATTTGCATAATGTGTTGAATGTTCTACACAAGTCTAAATTAGTCTTAAAAACCCCTTTGTGATTCCTCTCCCATTGAAGACTTTAAATATCGTTACCCCTCTTTAATAGAACAATTCGTCAATGTAGTCCTCTAAAAGGTAAGCAATAGAGACGGACTAGATGGGGGAGGGAGGAGATAAAGAACACTCCAGCAGAATTAATATACTAATATCGCACCAGGCACTTAGTAGGTGCTTAATAAATGAATGTTCTATTCGCTGACTGAAATTCCTTGGTGTTTACAGAGTAAGTCCTTTCGGTATTGTTTGAAGATTTTAAAAATCAGGAATGCTTAATCATCGTTTTCGGTTTTATTTGAGGACTTGGAAGCTCCCAGGAAAAGATTTCCTTTCCAGACTCTGGCTTAAGACTTTGGCACAGCACCACCTACTGCCAGTGTGTGGCATCTTCTCTCACATCATCCCCAAAGCCCTACAAAATCAAGGCATTTGTTTGCCAACATTCTACCAGACCCTACTGTGTGGGACAGACCCTGGGCATATAAGTATGTTCAGTGGACAAGAAACATGATCAGAGACTCAAGAATAAATAGGGTGATGCCCACCCCAGATGCAGGTACCCTCCCGCTCTGCACTCAGACCCCTACACACACCCCTAACACAGGCCCCAGGCCTCTCTGACCTCCCTGTGTTGGAACCTTTGATCTCTGGTCATGAAGGCAGCTCCAAATTGGAGAGCAAACAAAGCTTAGGCAGGTTCTCAGCTCAAGGGTGCTCACCCTACAGCAAACAGGTTGTACCTCCTGTCAACCGGAAATGCAATTAAGCTATTGATCTGACTGCAAAATGGGCATTGATAAATCAATACAATGCAGATGTCGTAGATAAACATTGCATGTCATCAAGAGGCACGCGTGTGTGAATGATGCCGACATGGACTGGTAACAGGGGATTTCCCACCTCAATATGGCTGAAAATGCCAAACCCCATTAGGATGTATAGTGGCCTCTCCCCCTAAATTACTGCTGTTCTCTCATTCATTCCACAGATACCTTTTGTGTGGTGCCTGGCCGGATGCCTGGTCTGGGCACACTGGGACAACTGAGCTTCCCCACTGTCCCCAGGGGCACATAACCTAGAGAAAAACTGGCAGAATCTTCAGAATCTTCTCCTTGTGACATGGGATACCCTGGTTCAGGAAAGCCCCTGTGGTATGCATGCTGCAGTTTTGCTACCTCAGTGACATCAGTGGCCTCTGAGATAGGCCTTTGTCCCTGTCTTAGTTTTACAGCTGAGAACACACAGGCTTAGAAAGGCTTGGAGTGTGGGGGAGGGGATGGCTCCTGGCAAGTATGAGGCCCTGGGTCCTGATCCAGGACATCCATGTAAAAAGCCAGGCGTATAAACTTAGCCCTCGCGAGGTGGAGATGAGAGAGAGGCCATGCAGCCATTGCTGGTACGCACCTTTGATCCCAGCACTCGGGAGGCAGAGGCAGGCGGGTGAGTTTGAGGCCAGTCTGGTCTATAGAGTCGAGTTCCAGGACAGCCAGGGCTACACAGAGAAAACAACAAACAAACAAACCAACAAACAACAGAGAGGGCCCTGAAGCTCTGGCCAGCAGAGTGAACTCCTTACTTACCACCTACTCAACTGATGGGACAACTCCTAAGTCTGTGAGAGACCCTGTCTCAAAAAACAAAATGAAAGGCTAGTAGGAGGGTTCAGTGGGGAGGGCACTTGCCGTCAAGCCTACCAACCTGAGTTTGATCCCTAGGACCACACGGTGACAGGAGAAAAGCCACTCCTGGGAATTTGTTCTCTGGCCTCCACACACATGCTGTGATGTGTGCATACACACACACACACACACACACACACACACACAAAGAAAGGTTGAGTGAAGAGGCAGCAAATGTTGAGTGGAATTTGAACCCAGAGCACCAAGCTTTAAAACCTATACTTTTTCATGGCAGAGCCTGAGACCTGATTTTGGACTAAGGTTTCCCTACAACTGTAAACGTCATCCATCCCAGGGCAGTCAAGTCCACCAACTACAGAAGAATGAGAAGTCATGAGGGCAGCGTTGCCTGACCTTAACAGCCCAGGACTGAGGCAGCCTCTCATGGGCAGGTGGACTGATATTCAGATTCCAAGCACCTACCCAACATCCATGACCATCAATGCCCTTACGATAAGAAGCCTGGTGCTGTGTAGGCCCACTATGCAGTGAAGGACTGGCCCATGTCCCAGTCCCACCACAGGATGTAAAGCTCAATTAACTTCAGACCAATTAGGATGATTTTGTTCCTTCTGTTGATGGATGATTTAGGAAGAAACACATGACAAAATTCTGGCCAAGGAGACACTGCTCAGAAACACAGGACTGCTGGAGGAGCAGCCGGGAGTGGTCTCTTAGCTCTTAAATAGAGATGCACAGATCATTTTCATCCGCCAGACTGGCAAAGCACCAAGAGATGGAGAACACGTTGTGTTGGTGAGGGGAAGTGGGTCCTTTAAATATTGCTGACGGGAGCATGAACTGTACGGATCCTAGAAGGGCAATTTGAAGATCGCTGTCAAGGTTAGTAATGTACATCCCTCTTGCCTGAGCCATTCCACCTCCGGGAATTTATTCTACAAGAATACTAACATATTTGCAGAATTGGTTATAATAGCAGACTGAAAACAACCTAAATATCTATCAAAAGATGACAGGTTAAACAAATAAGGTTATATCCACAGAATGCAATATGACACAGCTATAAAACCATAGTAAAGGTACATTTTATATGTCAAAATATTTCAATAGGCGATAAAAACAAAAATGTCAGAAAATGCATACAATATGCTATTGTTTTGGAAAATAGGAATAGGATAGATAAAACCATACATTTATATTGTCTTGTTCATTGTTACATAAAGTAGTTATGGGAGAATATGAAGCCCAATTTACAAACAGATAAAGGCAAGACTAAAAGGGACACATTCTATTATGCGCCTTTTAGATTTACAAACTTATGTAGGTAACACTTACTCAAACAATTAGATATCTGAAAAAGAGAGTGGAGGGCTTGCTCCAGATGGCTTAATCAGAAAATGCTTACCTTGCAAGCATGAGGGGTTGGATCCCCAGAACCTGCATAAGTGCATGGTGGTACATGCACTTAGAACCCCCAGAGTTGCAGTAGCAGCCATAGGCAGAATCCTAGGACCTGATGGCCAGCCAGATGACCTAGTTAGAGAGTTGAACAACCCCTGAGGTTGTTTTCTGTCCTCTACATATTGTACACACCCACGGAGGTGGGGGGAGCACAGGCATCACAGCACACACCTGTAGTCCCAGCACTCCAGAAGCAGAGCCAGAAGGATTGCCACTAATTCCAAGATGGCCTGGTCTGCCTAGTGAGTTCTAGGCCAACCTGGACAGACAGATAGCAGGGGTCTTCATCTTTTCTCCCTGAGGACATCCCCCTGTAAGAACATGGGCTAGCAGGAGCAGCTGACGTCTGTGAGAAAGCATTCCCTGCTGGACTTAAGAGGACCACTGCACACAAAAGCACAGCAGCTGTGACTGCTCAGGAGAAAGCCAGACAAAAGGCCAGCATGGATAGAGAAGGGAGCCATCAATGGGCAGAGGAGAGAGTCAAGTCCCACCCCTAACTGAGGAGCTTCATTCATCCCGAGCATCTCATATTGAGTCCTTTGCAACTGTTATGTGATGGGTCAAGGATGATTCTGTAAGTCTTAGGACCTTACTCTCATTGTGTCTGTCATTATTGGTGAAGAACTTTTTAAAGCATGGCTTAAAAAGGGGTGGGAGAGTTGGGGGGTGATGGAGAGATGGCTTGGAGATTAAGAGCATTTACTGCTCTTGTAGAGAACCTGGGTTCAAGTCCCAGCACCCATAACAGGTAGTTCAAAGCCACCTATAATTACATTTACAGGGGACCCGACATCCTCTGGCTTCTCCAGGCACCTGCTTATACATGATACAGATCAGCTAACAAATACGAATAAATAAGAATGATAAATATTAAATAAATAAAGCATAACAGAAAACCTCACCAACACACTAAACCAGGAAGAGAGAACTCCAGAGCAAGTAGACAAGGCTGCCACATTCAGATAGTAATAAAAGAACAAAAATTGTGAACAAGACATGTAAGACGGGGGCTGGAGAGATGGCTCAGCAGTTAAGAGCATTGGCTGGCTGCTCTTCCAGAGGACCCAGGTCCAATTCCTAGCTCCCACAAGGCAACTCACAATTGTCCAGTTCCAGAGGATCTGACACCTTCACACCAATGCACATAAAATAAAGCTAAACAATTATAAGAAGAAAAAAGACATGCATCCTCTGGGACGCAATTAAAAGATAACAGTTACATATTTTTTTCTCTAGAAGAAGGTACAGAATAAGCCATAGAATCCTAATGTTATGGTCTGAATGTGAGTGCCCCCAACAGGCTCATGTGTTAAAATACTTTTTCCCCAGATGTTCATGCTGTTGTGGAACCTTTGAATTACAGGCTCTAGCTGGCTGATATGGACCTCTAGTAGCAGATCTTGACAATTATAGCCTGGCCTTACTTTGGTCTAAGCCTCCTGTTCCCTGATCCACCAAGACGTGAGCCAGCTACACCATAAGCTCCTGCCATCACAGAGAGAAGCTGATACTCTCACCACATTGGCCATCTGTCAATATGGCCAGATGGTCCCTAAAACCATGACACTGTGTCTTGTTTCTGTCAGGTATCCATCACATCAACAAGAAGTAACTAATATCTACACACTAAAAGGATCAAACAAATCCCAAATTGCACACAGACATGACCATAAAAGCACTGTCCCATGCCATATGAGAGATGAAATACCAAAAGATAGAACAAAGAAAGAACAATGAAAACTGTGACAGAGAACCAACCACCAACTCACTTAGAAAGACAAACAGCCGAGGGGTACTGATGAGTTGCCCATGTGCCTGTCTAGCATGCACAAAGCCTTGGGTTCAATTCCCAGCATCACACAAAACTGGCCGTGGTGGCACATGCCTACAATCCTAGCACTTGGGAGGTGGAGGCAGGAGTGTGAGAAGTCCAGGGTCATCCTTGTTTATATAACAAATTTTAAAGACCTTATAAAAAATATACATACACATTTATTTATAATATATGGGTGTATGTATGTATGTGCATATACACACATTATACATAGATAGATAGAGATAGAGACAGATATATACACACACACACACACACACATATACCAACAAAAAAAAGGCAAACTTACCAAGATAGCAGCAGATTTGCAACAGAAACTCAGAGCTAGGTGAGCATGGAATGGCATTATTTGAGCCCTGCAATCCAGATTGCTATCCCAGCAATTATCCTCCAGAATAAAAACAGAAATAAAATCTTTCCAAGACAAGCATAAACTAAAGAACCCATGGCCACTAAGTCAACACTAGAGAAGATACTGGAAGAAGATCTGTAGATGCGAGAAAGATAAGCATGGCCACAACAGCACAGGAAAGAACTAGGTCCCACTGAAAGGGTAAGTAAGCAAATGAAAATTAGGAAAGCATCATATATTAGGAACAAAAAATTCCAAAGAACTAGTATATACTTTTCAGTAATAACTCTGAACATGGACACCCTTCATGCTCCAAAGAAAAGGCACAGACTGAGCTCAGCATCGTGGTATATGCCTGAAATCTCAACATTTGAGAGGCTGGGGCAAGAACATTGTGCATTCAAGGCCAGCCTTGGCTACACAGAGAAACTCTGTAATAAAGGGAAGACTATGGAGGCTGGACAGATGGCTCAACAATTAATAGCACTTTAGTGATCTAAAGCAACTTAGGGGAGAGTTTATTGACTTTAACACCTCCAGGTCACAGCCATCATTGAAGGAAGTCAGGGCAGGAAACTGAAGCATAAACCATGGTAGAACACCGTTGACTAGCTCATTTTCAGGCTTTTTTTTTTTTTTTTTTTTTTTGGTTTTTCGAGACAGGGTTTCTCTGTGGCTTTGGAGCCTGTCCTGGAACTAGCTCTTGTAGACCAGGCTGGCCTCG
>JAQHUG010000084.1:1245944-1274632 GCA_028555095.1 Dicrostonyx torquatus | reverse complement strand
CTACATTGAAGATCTGCTAGAAAACAGTGGTCCAAATGGGGAGGCACTAGAAGCCTCTTTAATGATTGCAACCAAAACAAATAAAGCAAGATTTCCTGGTGTAATTGAAATATTCAGAGACTGTCAGTTCCGTCATGGAGCTTGGGAAATAATCTGTAATTGGTACATAGGAAGTAAAACAAATGAAAAAGAGACAGAGCAATTATTAAGTTCTGGGGACATTAAAAACTGTAAAAGAGAACAATGTAATCCTACTACTTACAGTAACATGCGGCTCACTGTGAAGAATGGCTACATGTACATAAAAATGTAAACACTGAATACTGATTTGATAAAGATTTAATGTGCTCCAGAGGATGGGGGAGGGGCTCTGGGGAGGCAGAGAGGCTGTCTCCCCTTCCACAAAGGGAAACCCAGTGAACGGATCATATCTAAACATTCTTAGAAGTTAAGAAATGGCTGCTAGTTCAAGTTGTATAGAAATGTGGTGAAAACATAAACAGCAGAAGAAAAATGCTTAAATATTGGAACAGGTGCTTCTTGGAAGCTGGCAGCAGGCGCCATTGTCTTTTAAGTCCAGCGGCCATACAGATACTCATGTACCTAGAGCCTGGATGTTAAAAAGTATCAAGCTAGAAAGTGGCAGATATCTGAGTAGGTGAGATCTGTTTACATTTCCTGTCAGCTGTGACTCGACTGAAGACCCAACACCTGACCTCGCTCGGGAACTTAAAATTCAGCCAAGACCCAGAAACTGGATGCCTTTCCTGCTGCACTGTGACATGGGAACACAAACACTGCTGGACATGTGTGTCGTGCAGGCTGCAGAGCTAGGGGCAGGCTGTTTAGGCAAATGTATGCCCACACGCACACAGAGATTCTGTATCAGTGCACAGCCCTGAAGTAGCCTGTCGATTATCAGCAGACTCGAAGGTCATTAGAGCAAACCTTCTTCCTCAGAATCGGGAGATTGTAAAAGCGGAAACTCAAACTATAGAACTATGATTACTGATCAAAAGCAGGGAGGAGTCTGAGTCTGAGTCTCATTCAACCATGGAGACACGGCATTCTCAACTGCCCAAAAGATGGCAAGAATGCTAGAAGCCGTACACATAACACTGCCCCCTTTTAAAAGCTAGTCCAATGGACCTGCCAATCACCTAGACAAGAAGTGATCCCCGGGAAGCTGGTCCATAAACTTTAAAAAGGAAGAGAAGGGCTACCTAAAATTGTAGGCTGTCACAATGGTCTCTCGGGTCACTAGCCGCTCTCTGTTCCTCAATATTCCCTTAGCCATGCCCACGCTCATCCATGGAGGGTGCCCACTTTGCAATCCCCTCCATCTCCTCCACTACAGCCTGTGGGTACTTTTGACAGAGATCACAGGGACCAGGGAGCTGATGCCATCCCACAGCAAGATTCCAGTAACATTCCAATCAATAATTAATAGAAAATTCAATATAGTCCTTGCTGAGTCTTTCCTCCTCTCCTCACCACCTTTCTCTTCTTTTGACACAGGGTCTCATGTAGCCCAGGCTGGCCTCAAACTTGCTATGTATTCCAGAATGGCCTCCAACTAAGTTATAGTTGGACTGTAACTCAGCCTCCAGACTTTCCACAGTACCCGTCTCTTCAGAGTTTGTTCAACTGCCAAGTGAAAGAATTACATCTTTTTTTTAAATTTTCATCTTTACAATTATTAGCATACACTATACAAATAATATAAATGCCGCAACAGTTCAAAACAATAAGGTGTTGGCAGGAAAGTTATCTCCAAGGTAAAGTTTTTGGTAAGCTATGCAAGTTGTAAATACTTATATACTGTGTTGGTTACTACTTTGCTATTGCTGTGATAAAACACTGTGACCAAGACAACTATAGAAGGAAAGATGTAAAGGGACTTACAGTTTGAGGGACAGCTGAGGGCTCACATCTCAAAAGCTGCATGCAGGAGACAGACAGGACACACTGGAAATTGTGCTAATTTTTTTGAAACCTGGAAGCACACCCTGAGTGACATGCCTCCTCCAGTAAAGCCACCCCTCCTAATCCTTCCCAAACAGTTCTTCCAACTGGGGACCAAGTAATCAAACATATGAGCTTATGGGAGCTGCTTCCATTCAAACCACCTGTACTAGATTCTGTGTTCAAACACCTCTCTCTCTCTCTCTCTCTCTCTCTCTCTCTCTCTCTCTCTCTCTCACACACACACACACACACACACACACATTACACACATACACGTACATTATGCACACACAGTATATGGGTGTAAAAATTTGCACTGGTTACCCATCCATTGGTGTGATAAAACATAAAAGTGACTTATGGGAGAAAGTTTATTTTGCCTTGTGGTTCAAAGGGATAAGAATCCATCATGGCTGCAAAGCGTGGCAGCAAGCACATGCATAGAGACTGGAGCAGGAAACTGAGACCTCTCATTCTTAGTCACAGACATGAAGCAGAGAACTGGAAGTGGTTAAAGAATTTCAACCCTGGGCTGGAGAGATGGCTCAGTGGTTAAGAGCACTGACTGCTCTTACAGAGGACCCGGGTTCAATTCCCAGCACCCACATGGCAGCTCACAACTGTCTGAAGATCCAGTTGCAGGGGATCTGACACCTTCACACCAATGCACATAAAATAAAGTTAAATAAACCATAAAGAATATTTAAAAAAAAAAGAATTTCAACCCTCAAAGCCCTCCTCTGGCAGCATTCTTTCCCTAGCAAAAACCATATCTCAAAAACCTCCCAAAGCCATCAAATGGGGACCAAAGTTCTAATGCTGGAGCCTATGACGGACATTTCTCATTGAAACCACCACAAACTTGATTAATATCGATTGTAAATTATGAAAGAGCTTCATTTGAGGCCTTATGAATTTCAGGTCAGGAAACATGGATTTTGCAAAAATGAAGGTGTTTTCCAAGAAGAGAGCAAGGGCCTTGGGTTTAGGGAAAGCAAAGTCTACAATGGGTGATAAAAGTGAGGGTGGAAATCTAGGAGTCCACAGTCGATGGGTCAAACTGTGGTCACAGCTGCAGCCAAAACCCTGCCAGATGATCCTGACTTGATCTTAAAATGTTCTATCTCTGACCAAAGTTATTCCATGAGCTCATCAAACTCACGAGAAGAAGACTGAAATAAAACCTACCAAGTCATAGCTCTGGGCCTCTCTGCAGGGAAAGGAGGGATGAGATTGGGGTGGGGGAAACTCCCAGGGGGGGATCTTCTAGTTCTCTAAGAAACAATGGAAGCAATTGTGTAAGGATGAAAAATAATTTTCCTTCTGCCTTCTCAAGTTCTCAGCTGGAAACCCTGTAGGAAAAGACAGACGAACCAGAGGAAAATCAAACAGAAAGCATGAGCCTGTTGGTCTCATGCACACACAGCAAAGGTGTAAGGTCAAAGGAACTCAAGAGCAGCAACTCAGAACTCTGGTGCCTAAGCGCGTTTACCAGGGAAGTGTTGAGAGTGGCAAGAACCTGAGGTCTCTAGGAATGACCAACCATGGGGGAGAAATATATGGAAATCAATCAGTTGATAAACTAGTCAGCAAGACTTGCTATATAGATCCCTTCAGTGTGGGCTGCAGGCTAGTAAGGATGCAAATTTTCATCTCTGGTGGTTGACTTCTGGCAGAAAGCTTGTATTGGATAGCTTCTCAGTTATCGTGTGTGTGTGTGTGTGTGTGTGTGTGTGTGTGTTTGCATGCAGGTACACATGTGCATGCACGTAGGTGGAAGCCAGAGGCTAACCTTGGGTATAATTTAAGATACCATCTACCTTGTTTCTTTGTTATTATTTTTACACTTATTTATTTACCAACTTCTCAGGAAGCTGCCACGTATGTGCCACAGCATATGTGTGGACATCGGAGGACCATTTGCAGGAGTCAGTTCTGCCCCCCCACACACCATGCAAGTTCCAAGTACCAAACTCAGGACATAAAGTTTGGCAGCAAGAGCCTCCATCTGCTGGGCTTCTGACTTGTGTTTAGATAAAGGGGCTCTTACTGACCTGCAGTTTGCTGAGGAAGCTAGGCTGTCTGAGATCCACCTGGGTCTGCCTCCCCAGCTCTGGAGTTACAAATGTGCACTGCTGTGCCCAGCTTGTATTATATGGGTTCTGTGAGATCAAACCTGGGTCTTCATGCTTGCTTGCCAAGCACTTTACTGATTGTGCTCTCTTCCCCAGGGCTCTTCTCAATGACCTTCAGCTGAAAATATATCTTCCAAAGTGGCCCATTTGTGGAGGGCACATTCTGCTGCTTCATAGTATAGCACAGGAACCAAGTATCTAGCTCAGGGTCAGCCTGCCAGACTCTAAGCCCAGCTATATGACCTCATACTGGGCATCACCACATACACACACATGTACCTTTGGGAAGGTCAGCCTTAATGTCAGTCTCAAGTGAGAGAGTCAAGGTGTAGGGCAAAACACACCATCAAGTTGGACTTCCAAGCCTAGAGTCCTAGCTAGCGTCATCCATTCCTCTTCAAATCCTCCATCTTCTCATTTGCTGGCTAGACACAGAGAGTTGAAACTTAGTGGTGTCAGGAAAGTTCCTAGCTGCTGTCCTGGCCTCATCTCCACATCCTATCAAGTCCTGAACCTTGGGTAACCCAACTGCCAAGTCCAGAAACTGCTACTGAGTCTGAATCCTGCTCCCAACCCTGACTGCTATGGGACAATGGTCTGTACCCTGTCTCTTGTATTTTAAATAAATGCTGACTGGCCAGTAGCCAGGCAGGAAGTAGAGGTGGGGCAATGGGAATTCTGGGAAGAGGGAAGTTTCAGTCTACAGTCATCACCCAGACACAGAGGAAGCCAGACACTGAGCAAGCAAGATGGGACTGCCTCACCAAAAAAGGTACCAAGCCACATGGCTAACATAAACAAGAATTATGGGCTAAGATAAGTTATAATTAGTTAATAAGAAGCCTGAGCTAATAGGCCAATCAGTTTATTAATTAATATAGACCTCTGTGTGATTTCTTTGGGACCGAATGACTGTGGAACCGGGTGGGACAGAAACCTGGGTCAACACCTGACCCTTCCTGAGCCCACCTCTAGAGTCTCTGTCCTCTCCCACTGCCCTGTGAAGGCCCTGAGGCCTCCCAGGCCCACATGCCACCTCCCTTTCTCCCTCAGAACTGACAGATGGGTACTGTTTCCCAGTATGGCAGAATACGAGTCAACAATTTCAACAGTCATTGCTTTCAGAACAGTACCCCCTCTGATCCCAGCCAGGACCCAGTTGCCTCAAACCCTCTCCTCATATACCCACATTCTCAAAGCCTACGTCTGGGCTCTGGGCCAAGTGGCAGCTGCCACCCTCTGAGGACAGATTCCCCTGAGGCTGCTACCCACCTTGCTGGGAACCAGGCTCCCTGTCTGGCCACCACATTTCAGAGGCCACAGGTGTCCGCTCACCTTCCTCCCTCTCTTTAAACCACTCCACACAAAGCCGCTTTTATCTGGTTCAAAAGATATGCCTTAAAAGCTTTCAGTCTTTGCAGTGGCTTCTCAGGTTCTGGTCTCTTTCAGATGATAATAGTTTTAATTATAACAATCATTATAGCATAATACCTCCAATTTAGGCAATCAGCTCCATTCAGAGTATTCAAATAGAGGAGGCTGAGGGTGTAGAACTGAGGCTCACTCTGTATTGGTCCCAGAAAAGAAACTCCTGAGCATGGCAGGTGCCAACTGCTTCCTGGGGGCAGAAGACTACTCTGTGAAGAAGTGCCTGAGCCACCCCCACCCCAAAAACAGACCTCCAGGGAACCCCTGGGGATTTCAAAACAGGAATTCCTGAGACCTCTGCAGAATAACCCTAGAGGCCTCCATGATACCCAGAGAAGATTTTAAGCCCTCAGTCCTCTCCTACCAGGTTCTGTGCTCATCTTGCACAAGATGCTTGTGTGCTCCATCTGCAGCACTCTCCCTGCATGTAACCAACCAGGCCTGGTGAGGTGGCTCAGCAGATAAAGTGAATCCAATCCCCAGGACCCACATGGTAGAGGAGCAAATCAGCTCCCACAAGCTTCCCTCCGACCTCCACTTGCACACCCACACCATGGTAAGCATAGTCTCAATTGCAATAGATATAGATAAGTAAATGTAATCAAAGAAAGAACTGTCATGCCAGTCGGGCACCATTTGGCACTGATAATCACGTGTAGTGATTGAATAAAAATAGCCCCCATAGCCAGGTGATGATGGCATATGCCTTTAATCCCAGCACTTGGGAGGCAGGCAGATCTCTTGAGTTTGAGTCCAGCCTAGTCTAGAGAGTGAGTTCCAGAACATCCAGGGCTAACACAGAGAAACTCTGTCTCAAAGAACAAAAAAAAAAAAAAAAACAAAAGAAAAAAGGACTGCCCCCCTCATAGACTCATATATTTTAATGCTTAGTCATCTGGGAACAGAACTACTTGAGAGGTATTAAGAGGTATGGCCTTGTTGGAGGAAGTATGTCACTGGGGTACAGGTTTTGGAGTTTCAGAAGCCCAAACCAGGCCCAATGTCTCTCTTTCTTCCTACTGCCTGTGGATCCAGAGATAGAACTCTCAGCTGCTTCTCCAGCACCATGTCTGCCTGTGTGCCACCATGCTTCCCACTATGAAGACAATAGACTAAACCTCTGAAACTGTAAGCAAACACCAGTTAAATGCTTTCCTTTTTAAGAGGTGCCATAGTCATGGTGTTTCTTCATAGCAATAGAACACTAACTGTAATGGTAGAAATAAAACACTGGAGGTCCTGGAGTGGCAGCAGTGGGCAGCGGGCTACGAGGGGCAGTCGGTCCCAGGCAGGGAGCTGCGCAGCAGGTGAGAGACCTCAGCAAATCGCTGTGTTGTCTGAGGTTCCCGTCCTGCCCAATCCTTGTTCTGCCTGGTTCCCACAGTCATTAAGTCCCAAAGAAATCACACAGAGGTCTACATTAATCATAAACTGATTGGCCCATTAGCTCAGGCTTCTTATTAACTCTTGTAACTTATATTAACCCATTATTCTTATCTATGTTAGCCACATGGCTTGGTACCTTTTCTGGCAGGGCAGGTCACATCTTCCTTCTTCCGTGTCTGAGCAGGACTGCAGAAAGAGCATCCTTCTTCCCAGAATTCACCTGTTCTCTTTGAGCTGCCTCTACATCCTGTCTGGTTGTCCCACCTATACTTCCAGCCTAGATACTGGCCAATCAGCATTTATTTAAAATATAATTGACAGAATACAGACCATTGTCCCCCAGCATTGCTGGTCCCACAAGGAGCTGTGAGAGACCAATAGGCACGCCATGCAGAGTGAGGTTGGATATTTATTTAGTGGATTATGGAGGGGAAAGGGGGAAGGAGAGAAGGGGGAAGAGCAGAGAGAGGCAGAGAGGGAGAGAGAAACAGAGAGAGAGAGGAGGTAGGGGGAGGAAAGGAAAAGAGAAAGAAGAGAAGCTATCTCTTCAGGAGAGAGATGGAAAAGAAGGAGCTCAGGCTGGAAGCAGAAGGGAGATCTGCTTATCTCTTTCAGATGGGGGAGGGAGTGGGTGGGGCTTGTCTCTTAAATGGACAGTACAGACCATTACACTGACTAAAACACCAGGTTAGCAGGTTAACCAGTTGTCCCAACCCATCTGCGATCTCAATTCCAGCTCATATGCTTTTGGAGTGTTCCTAGAAGTCCCAGTCAAACCAAGATAGTTGGCCAACTGATTTGAAGGGCACAGACATTCAGCAGTGACCCATACCTTCACCGAAGCTCACCAAGCTAGAGGATTAGAGGGGAATGACAGCTTATCAGACACCAATACAGTTATCTTAGTGTTTTAAGGATGCTAAAACAGTTTCCATAAACAGGGTAACTTAGTAATGGGGTGATGGCTCAGCTAGTGACATTCTTCCTCACATGCATGAGGACCCGAGCCCAATTCTCTAGAATCCACATTTTAAAAAGAAATCACATGTGGTGGCACAAGTTTGTAACCCCAATGCTATAGTTCAGAGGCAGGGGGAGCTCTGGACTTGCTGGCCAGCCAGCCTAGCCTACTTGGTGAGCTTCAAGCCGGAGAGACAGTGGCTGAGGAATGATGACAGCTGAGGTTGTCCTCTGGCCTCTATGGGCACACACCCCAACACATATACACAGAAAAAGGAAATCAAGAATGGAAATCACTCCCTCACACATTAGGAAGCCAGAAGTTCAAAATCAAGATTGGCTGGGGCTTCCTGCAGTCAGTAGCAGAGCTAAATCTCTTTTAGCTACAGATGGACAGCAACCATCTGGGAGCTCTGGGCTTTTGGTCACATCACTCCAATCTCTGTCTCCATCTAAGATATTGTATGTCTTACATTAGAAGTTATTTACTTTAATACTTAACAACAAATCTAGCGAGGATTTCACCTCAAGATCCTTAACTAATTACATCTACAACAAAGCCTATTTTCATTCAGCTCACAGCCCAAAGTTCTCATTGTAAATGTATTTGGAGGAACACTACTTAACCTATTATAACAATGAATTCATAAATGAGAGTTGGGGTGTTATAAAAATCTAATGAGACTCCAAAAGCTGGAGAGAATAGGAAAGCCTTACTCATCCATCCACCCATCCATTCTTCCGTCCTTTCATCCATCCATCCATCCACCCATCCTTCTATCCATCCATCCATCCATCCATCCTTCCATCCATCCATCCATCCTTCCATCCATCCATCCACCCATCCACCCATCCTTCCATCCTTCCATCCATCCATCCATCCTTCCAACCATCCATCCACCCATCCACCCATCCACCCATCCTTCCATCCACCCATTCACCCATCCTTCCATCCACCCATCCACCCATCCATCCACTGCATAAATGTTCACCTATTTCACATCCTGTTTACAGGAATCCCTCTACATGGTGAGTGGGAATAAAGAAAGGGTCAGACATGAGGTTAGCTCCAAGAGGGACTAACCAACAGCTTTCTAAAATCAGGACATAAAGAATAACAGGTGGTGGTGGTCACTCCAGCTGGGCCTGGTCAATATCAGGAAAATCATATGTAAAGATAGTTGGGGCTTGTTAACTGTAGCTAATTAGACTTAAGACCTTCAAACCTTCAAAGGTCTCCTCCCCAAGAAAGTATGCACAGTGTTTCCCTTCACCCTGTAAACTTACTAACTTTAGGGGTACGTAAGTCATTAAACGTATTTATATTAATTACTTTGTTTCTGCGATAGAATACCATAACCAAAAGCAGCTTAAGGAGAAAAGTAAGCTTTATTGTTCCAGAGGGACAGCTCATAATGGCTGGAGAAGCAAGGCGAGGGGGACAGGGAGCAGAGAGAGAACATCTCAACTGTCCACAAAAAGTACAAAGAGAAGTAGACATGGGTGAAGACAGAAACCCTCAAAACTCATCCCCAGTGACAAGGTACCACCTCCTGAAGACTGTATAACCTCCCCAGACAGCGCCATCAAGTGGAGACAGTGTTCAAATATGTGAGCCTCTGGGGGACATTTGTCATTCAAATCATCTTTCATCTGACACATGTACTTAGAACAGACTGAAGTCTCGATAGCATGAGCTGAGAAAAGCATATTCCTTCCCCAGGAGTCAGAGGTAGGTGGATCTCTGTAAATTTGAAGCCAGAGTTAGATAGCAATAACTTGTCTCAAAAATTTTTTAAAAAATTACATATTGTGTATGTGTGTGGGAGGCAACGTGGCCCTCTAGCAGAAGTCAGAGGACAACCTGCAGAAGATGGTTCTCTCCTCTACCATGTGGTCTCAGGGGTCACACTCAGGTCACCCAGCTTGGGAGAAGCACTTCCACCCACTGAGCCATCTGGCCAGCCCCAGTTGATTCTCACCCTCTCATCTCAACTAGACCCCCACAGTACCCCCATTTTCTGTGGGGGAAAAAATGTGTGTTTCCAGTTCTCTGACCTCCACAGTCAGTGTCTCAAACCCAGTCTTTCTCTCTGGGCTTGGTAAAACAATGCTCCAACCACAGACCTTTGAACAGACTGAATTCTGGGTAAAATGAACTCCTGAGAAAAGCATGCATGCCTCCTTTCCCAGTGCCCATAACAGATGAGTAGATAACAAAAAGAAAAAGAAAGATGAGCCCCAAGCTTGTATCTCCTGCTTATAGCAGAATGAAATATTTCCTTTCTCCCTAGCCTTCTACTCTTAAATCCAGAGCAGTCACCAACAAAAGCATTGTAACCACAAAGGAACCTTTCTTTCCTTGCCACCAACAGTTGCTCCCCTATAAGGGGCAGGCGACCTGGGACTCATAAACCTTGGGTCATTACTAGCCAAAATGTTTCTTTCCCCAGGACTGTAATCTTTCCGATAGCCACAGCTGAGCCACTTTATCCCTTCAAGATAAACGTGCATGTCAGGGTTATTGCATTCACCAATCACATGCTCTCACAAGGAGCCTCGCATGTGTAACCTCCAGCTCTGTCTGGCTTCCTCTGCCATGCCATGCCCAGACCATTGCAGAAGACAGTGGGGCTTGGCTTTCCCATCCCTCTTCAGTCTGAAAACTGACTCCTCCCAAGGGCACAAACACCTGCCCGGTACCCACATAGCTCCTGACTTAGATGTTCTATCCTGACTCCAAACACTGAGTCACCAAACTGGGCACAGGAGAGTGGCCTCATCACCTCAAAGACAATCACTTATATAAAAATGAATCCACTTTTCTTCTCCATGTTTCCAACCCTGGCAGAGACTCCTGTGTCTTTAGACACAATCCCCCAGCCACCAGAGGCCACATGAAACGGACACCTCCATAAAGAGTCCAAACCTCTTTCTCACTCTCTCTCATACTCTAACCTCCCCGCCCCCTTCCGAGATGTGCCCGCAGCACTCCAGGCCTGGGAAGGTCAGGGTGTCCAGGGTAATTCAGTTTATTGCTTTGTTTGTTCAATTTTCATTTTGACTTTGGTCTTTTCTGGCAAAGGCCTGCGGCCCAGGCTGATCTGCTACTGGCAATACAGCCCAGGAAGGCCTTAAAAGGGACACAATCCTCCTTCCCCAGCATCCCAAGTGCTGGAATTATAGGTATGAGCCACTTCTTTCTTAAGAAGCCATAAAGCTGGGTTTGGTGGTACACCTGTGTAACCTCAGCACTTGAGAAGGGACAGGAGGAGCTTAGCAAGCTCAAGGCCAAGCTAATCCACATAGTAAGTGCTACGGTTGCACAGTGAGACTTTTGGGTTGTTTCTTTTTAAAGGGGAGACAATAGAGGCTGGAGAGATGGCTCAGCAGTTTCAAGCACTCACTAGTCTTGCAGAGAACAAGTGTTCGATTCCCAGCACCCACAAGGCAGCTCACAATAGTCTATGACTCCAGTTCCAGGCAATGTAATGAACTCTTCTTTCTGGTCTCTGCAGGCACCAGACACATACAGTGCATACCCATACATGCAGACAAAACATTTATACAAAGAAAAAATACTTTTTAAAAAGAAGCCAGTAATTGACAGCAGGAGCTTTGCAACTAAACTTGGGGTTCAAATCACAGGTTCCTTTTCAGTAGCTCTCTACCCATGGGCAAACTTGCTGCTCCACCTTGCTCCTCTGTCTCTACAGTAAACACCTTGAGCAAATGCTACGTGGAAAAGGAAGGATTATTTCGGCTTACATGTTGTACTTCATCACCAAGGGAAACCAGGGCAGGAACTGAAGTGGACCCACAAGAAGAACGCTATTCACTGGATCAGTTCTCTTATACAACCCAGGACCTCCTGCCCAGGGGAGGCACCACCCACAGTGGTGTGGGGAGGGAGGGTGAGGTGGGGAAGGTGGGTGAGGTGGGCCCTCTCCCTCCCACATCATTATTAATCAAGAAAATGCCCCAGAGACAAACCCACAGGTCAACCTGATGGAGGTTATTCCTCACGTGAGATGCCCTCTTCCCAGGAAACTCCAGTTTGTGACAAGTTGACAAAAAGCAACCAGGACACCTGCCATCACACAAGCTGGCTCTCTCTGTCCCTTGCTTTCTTCATCTGTGAAAAGAGCTGGAGACAAAAGCATGGCTCGGTTCACCCGAGATGACTTGAATCAGACCAGGAGCATTGGCAGTACCTGAAGCCACAGCACTCAGAAGAGCTGAGGCAGAAGGATCACTGGAACAAGTTCCAGACCAGTCTGGGCTACAGAGCAAAGCCCTGTCTCGGAAGAAAATAAGAAAGAAGAAAAAAACTGAAAGAAGGAAGAAGGAACAAACGAAGAGGGAACAAAGATGGAAAAGAGGGAGGGGAAGGCTGGTTTTGAGTCATTCTTTTGACAATCATTTTCTGTTTCCCATCATGCTTTTCACTTGGCCTTCCCAGCACTCCATGCAGTTGGTTAAGTGCCTGTCTTCTGCATGAGGGTTATTTGCTGACTGCTGAGGTGTAGGCCCCATGAGTGAGCACAACCCGACTCCTGGCGTGGTGCCCGGCACACATGGGCTCTCAATAATGAACACTTGTTGATTAAAAAGTAATAATCACCTGCTATTCATGGCTTTTAGGGTCATTGTCCTGGTGACAGGGTTGAGCAGGAGGTAGGCAGTGGGGACAGATTCGGCAGTAACTAGTTGAGACCCTGCCAAGGACAGGTGGGTAGGGCAGCCGGAGACCCTCCCAAACACAGCAAGGGATGAATTAAAGCCAGAAGCACCACGCAGCCATGGACAGGTTTCTCAAACTTTCTTTGCTTGTATTTCTTCACCTCTAAGATTCCAGCGGGACACCTTCAGTCTAGTTAAAGCAATACCCCCAGCGGGAAGCACAAAGAAAGGCTGGACCGCTCTCTGCCGGCTCACAGAGGCTCCTGGCAGTACCTGGCATCTGCGGTGCCATCTGTAATGTGTGTAAATCCACACAATTAATAGTCCCCAGAATCTTACTACAGCTATTTTTCTTCAGGAATGTGTTTGGATGCAGAACTGGCGGCATGTTCTAGAGACACATTTACATTTTCTTATCTCTAGGAGCTCAACTGCCGTAACTAATGCTAGATTAATATGTTGCTCATTGAACAACTACTTTAAGCAACATCACTTGCACAGTCTGGGGGTGAGGGGAAACAAGGCCAAGGTTGAGAAGGGCCAGGCAAGATAAGCAGGGCTAATGTCTATGTCTCCCTCAAGACTAATTTCTGTGTCTTCCTCAAGAGACTCGCTATATTGTTCTAGCTGAGCAATTGAGTCTGAGCCAAAGCATCGATTTTCTAGCCCCAGTAAACCTGGGTCTTGGCCAGGTCAAGGCCATGCAGGATACCTGGAGAAAAGTTCCTAATCCCCATCCTCAACTAGGCCCTGACCTACCCAGTCCCTAAGTCACCTAGCTCCAAAATTCTGAACAAGGTAAATCTCCACATAAAGGAACGGAAATCAAGAACCAGTCAGGGAAGGCGAGCTGAGGAGAAAGAAGCCTGGCTTCCAGCAGCTGTCCCCCCGCTGGCCATGCAGGTATCCAGTGTCCTCTAGTCCCCCCACCTACAATTGGGCTCTCTTCAGGCTCTGGGAATAGCGCTCATGCCCATGGCAAGCACAGGGTGATAACTATCCAGAAATGCTTGAAAGATGAAGGCTCGGGGACATTTCTCCATCTCCCTGCAAGCAAGACAGACAGAGCATCTCTGGGGTCACACTCAAGCCCTGGGGAGTGGCGATGTCGTGTTCGTAGTTAGGTTGTAACTACCTCAAATCTCCCAGGACTTGAAAAACCCAGCCACTAATATCCTCCTCCCGACCTGAACCATTAAAAGCCTCATCTAACAGGATATAATGACACACCTTTAATCCTAACATATGGGAAGCAGGCAGGCAGAGCTATGTGAGGTCAAGGCCCACCTGGTCTCCACAGTGAGTTCCGTGCAAGCCAGGAGTCTCTCTCTGTGTGTCACTCTGTCACTCTGTGTCTCTCTGTCTCTGTCCCTGTGTGTGTGTCTTCCCCCCCCCACACACACACACACAGCCTCATTTACCAGAAAGGGACTGAGGGTCCTGGACCCAGCAAGTCTGAATCCTTCCTTGTGAAGATGCCCACCCGGCAATGCCTGCTGCTCAACATTTTATGGACAGTCGGGTGCAACCAGGCGACACGGGAACAGGAGGTCACCCCCTCCTTCCCTAGTTTGGTGGTCCCAGAAAGGCTCATCAGGGTCTACAGAGCACTGCTGGCCAGATCCCTGGGCTATGCCTCTGCCAGGAACAGGGAGGTTAATAAAAACAGGAGGAGGGGCTCCCGAGGGACAGTTCTTGGCTGCTTCTGAAGTTTACAAAAGCATGGCTTTTGATGCTTCAAAGGCGCCTGTCGAGGCCAGGGTGAATTATTACGCTGCAGGTTAGCAGGACACTCTGTCTGCAGCGCCTTGGGACTTGGGTAATTGTATTTTATCTGTTTGCCAAGAGTTTTCAGTAAACTCTTTTAATGTACTTTAAACCTCAACAGCCCCAAATAGCAATGCATGCCTTCCTAGCTTATGCACCGGGCACTGAATAAACACAGGGTGATGTATGGGGCTGGCAAGAATGCTATTTATATATTTACACCCTCTCCCAAAACACACATTCATCTTAATGACATGACTTAACACATACCCAAAAAAGGAGCCCTGTGAAGGTCATGGTCACAGATGCTTCTCCAAGATGGCTCCTCAGCTCCTTCTCTTCCCAGACAGCAGAGGAAATCAGACATCCTGCTCTTCCCTTGGGAGCCAGAACCTGACCAGAAAACCATCTCAGATCTCACTCCCCCAACTACAGGGACCAGATAACATGTGGATCCAATAACACCCCATACCCCCACACGGACCTCAGCAACAGGACACCCCACATCACATTGGATTCAATCTTCCCTATAACCAGGATAAGAGGAGGAAGAATAGGGAGAAGGAAGAGGCAGAGAAAGAGAGGGACTGTGGAGCTGATGAGGGAGGAGGAATGAGAACCCAAGGAGTGAAAAGTATAGGAAAGGGATGTGGAGAGTAGATAGGAAAAAGCTGAGCTTGTGTGGCCTCCATGCTCCTCCTACCTCAACCTTCAAACCAAGGACCCTATTTAGGGAGCAGAGGTAAGGAAAGCCAGAGACCAGATCTCAGATCCCATTCAGATCTTCATCTAAAGCACAAGGAGTTGGACCACATCCTTTCAAACATTCTTCACTCTCAACCCACCACTGCATCCGAGTCCGGTCAATGGTCTCCCTGGACCCACTCTGACCCTCCCACAGCATAGTCTCTGAGTAGGAGCCACAGAGATCCCATTAAAATGTAAATCAATTGGTAGCTCAGTAGGTAGAGTGGTTGCCTAGCGTGCATGAAGCCCTAGGTTCAAGCCCAGCACTGTATAAACAGTGCACAATGGTCCATGATTGGTATCCTAGCACTCAGGAGAGTTCAAGGTGACCCTGGGCAAAATAGCACACTGAAGGCCAGCTGTGGATGCATCAGAACGGTCTCCAAAAAAACATGCGTATATATTACATATATCACTCTGGGTCGGGTGAGTCCTTACCCAGAATGCCCCTCCTCAGAGTTTTCTCTATGGCCTACTCCTCCACCTTCTCCATAAAACCATCACGTCACCCCATCCTGAGGCTCCACCTCCCTTTCTGCTTTCTACTCGCTACTTTGTGCTTATGGTGGTGCCCTGCTTCTACCCTGAAAACTATGTTCTACTTCTCCTGAATTAAGCCTGTCGTGTGGCCTGAGCCACACTTGCATAGGACATCACTGACTTAAGGGGAAATGTCACCTGGGAAGCAGTTCTGACCACCAGTGACCACCCTTTCCTCTCTCAATGCCACTCTCCCACCCTGTCTGAAAAGCCTGTGTTTTTATTCCTGAGAGGCATAGCAAGTGAGAGAGCCATACCCTTCTCTCCAGCCATGAGCCTCTGAGTGGCTCTTGTCCCCATCAGCTAGGGCCTCGGACAATGGCTAGAGGGGCCAGCCCTTCTTGCTCCAGAGGCCACACAATGTCCTAGATTGGAGAAGTCGCTAAGGCAGGAGACGAGAATTGACGGTGTGAAGCCCGGAGCAAGTGTCTCACAGACTTTCTGACTGTGTCCCTAGCACTCAGTGGCAGGATCTGGGCTCCAGGACACATGGCTGAGGTGTGGGCCACAGCATCTGGAGATGTGACGCTTGGTTTTAAAAAAATGAGTCTCGTGTTTCTGGCACTAATGACTCCCGGATCTGTCACCCTTAAAAATACTCAAAGTCACCTGTTGTCGCTGCATTTTTAGCACACTCTGGCTGTCTCCAAGCTGAATGTATGGGGGCGGGGGCTGGGGTGCTAGGGTTCAAGTACAACCAGCACTAGGAGGGATCATTGCTGAACCAGCTGCTACCTCCCCCACCCCCATGTGCCCTGGACTCCCCAAGGCTACTTGACTTGAGGGTCACCTGAACTTGATGGGTTTCCTCTCTCCTCTGAGTGACTTGGGCTGGCATAGAGATTCAAAGACTATAGAGAGGATGTAGGATTCATACTCTCTGCAGCCTGCTTCTCCCCAGTCATGCAGGGGAGGACAATAGATGCTGCTGTGGTTAACATTATATCATAATCATATCGATATGTGTAGCTGATATTATATTATAATATTATAATATGGTAGTATATTATAATAATATTATATAATAGCTAATATTATAATATTATGAACTTGACAGGATCTGGAATCACCTAGGAGACAAACTCCTAGGTGTGCCAACAAGGAAGTTTCTAGAATGGACCAACCAAGTTAGGAAGACCTACTCGATGGGGGTGGTACTATCCCATGGACTGGGATGCCTGGCTGACTATAAAGGACAACGTGGGCCGAGAAGCAGCATTCATCTGCTCTGCTTCCTGACTGTGGGTGCAATGTGACCAGCTGCACTTGACCTGGCCAAGACTGGACTGCCCTCCTACCACGTCCTTGGGTCTCAAGGTCTGTGCGGGCCACACACCCTCTCCCATGTAGCTTGGTTTATGGATTTTAGGTCCTCCCCATCACGGCCAAAGATGGTTGGGTAAATAAATCTGACTAAGTTAGACCTTCCAGTCCAGAAGGTCAGAGAGGATTTAGCTCCTCGGCTGCCATTAACACAGTGTGTTTCAGCAAAGGCAGCTTAAATCATGAAGGCTTTGGGGAGAAGCTGTGGGGTGATGAATGTACTCATTCTAAGGGCTAGATGGGAGCTGGAAATCAAAACGAAAAAGGAGCATATGCTAGACAGAGAGGCCTCTGTCCAGACCTCTGCCAGGGACTGCCATGGCCATCTCAGAATGGGCCAGCATCCAGCAGACCGGCATTGTCAGACTTAGCTGTCCAGTTTGGGTACAGCGAATTGTGTGACTGGTGAGAGCTGGCCCAGAGATGGCCTGTCATAGGCCCACCATGTCTTCCGACTCCAGCCTTCTCTTACCTCAGAAGGAAGTTAAGGCCATCTAACAATCTGGCCTGTGAGCAAGCAGAACAAGTGTCTCTTTTACGTGACTGTTGAGGCTTCTCAAAGTCAAGGGTACAGGAGATCCCAGACCAGGATGAGCTGCCTCCAAGGTTTAAAATTGGATGCCCTGTCCATCGGGGCCTAACTTCCCAGGGAGTTCTCAGCTGCAGTTGGAAGGAGGAGTGGGGCTCACTCAGGAGTTTGGGGAAGAGAGAATGGTTAAAGCTACTTTCTGAATCCCTGGGGTAGTTCAGGCAGGCAGGGACCTGGGGCTTGGGAGAACTGGGACAAGAAAGACAGCACTGTCCATGACTAATCTCACCCTAGTTTAAAATGCCTGTTGTCCTTGGAGTAAAACCAGGGACACGGTCCTGGAAGCCTCTGCAAGGAAGGGACACTGTAAACACCATAAAGAGCCCGGACAGTGGTCCTACAACAGGAACTTCCCTGTCTCTTGTCTCTTTCAGCTCTCCGCCCCTTCGTGGTTCTTCCTTCTGCTTCTCCACTGTTCCTATCCATCCATTTGTAGCCACCCCTTTCTTCTCATTTTTAAAAATTATTTCATTTTATGTGTGTGGATGTTTTGCCTGCATGTATTTCTGTGTAGACAGTGTGCATGTCCGATGCCCACAGAAGCCAGAAGAGGCTATCAGGTTCCCTGGAGCTGGAGTTACAGTTGTGGGCCACCATGTAAGTACTGGAAGTCAAACCTGGGTCCTCCATGTTCTTAGTCACTGAGTCATCTCTCTGGTCCTCATATTCCCTCCTTTTCTTGAAATGGAGTCTAGAGTATTGACCAAGGCTGATCTTAAACTCTCAGGTTTAAGTGATCCTCCTGCCTCAGTCTCTGTATTCGTTACTTTTTCGTGACCGTGAAAAACACTAACAAGAAGCAACTTAAGAGATAAAAGGTGTATTTGAGTTCATGGTTCAAGGGGACACAGCCCATGATGGTAGAGAAGGAACGGTGGCAGGAACAGGTCTTAGTTGCGGAAGCAGAGGGATGAGACTGCGTGCCCAGTGCAGGGCCAAGCCCAGGGGATAGTACCACCTACATTCAGGATGAGTTTGCTCTCTTCAGTTAAACCTCCCTAGAAATGCTTTCACAGACATGCCCAGCGCCTGAGTATCCAAGATAGTTTAAATCTAGTCAAGTTGGTGAGGAAGATGAACCATTGCAGCTTCCACATAGCTGAGATCACAGCACACGGATCACCTGGCTTGATCCATTTTTATGGAGGGTAGCTCAGTGTGTGCCATCTCTGTGGTGGCCCTGCTATGAAATGACCTTCCTGCTAAACAAAGTGCCATCACCAACAGAATTCTCTGGCACTGCAAAGCCAGGACCGTGTTTCCCCAGGGCTAATCCCTGTTGTCTGTATAAGTCATTCTTAAAATTTTTCATCGATGACTTCTGAAATAAAATTAGCATGGGCATCTGCCTATGGAACCCCAATTTAAAAAACAGTCTAATTCTAAATAATACAAACTAAAATGATGTCTTGATATTCATTGTCTACAAATAAAACTTCAGCAAGAATTACATTATAATGAAATATAGGTGGAATAGCAACAAATGTTTTGAAAGTCACCAAGTTACAGCTGGGAAGCTTTTAAAAATAAAGCCTTGGAACTGCAGATACGTCCCTGCTTTTCAGAGCACATACTGCTCTTGCAGAGGACCTGAGTTCAGTTCCCAGCTCTCACATCGGACAGCTCACAACCTCCAGCCACAAGGGGATCTGATGCCCTCTTCTGGCCGCCACAGGTACCACATCACTGTGTGTGTTCCATGTGCACACACCATTACAAATAAAGTAAATCTTCAGGTATGGTGACACACACCTTTAGTCCCAGCACTCGAGAGGCAGAGGCAGGCAGATCTCTGAGTTTGAGGCCAGCCTAGTCTGCTAAGTGAGTTCCAGGACAGCCAGGGCTATGCAGAGAAACCCTGCCTCCAAAAACCAAAAACCAAAACAAAGTAAATCTTTTTTTTTTTTAATGAAACAGTACTGACATCAGAGCTCAAACACCACAGTCACAAACAGATGCAAAAAAAGATGGATAGAAATGCTCCTGCCGGTGCCTTCCACCATTTGAGTGACAGAGGAAGAGGTCTGGAAATAATGGACACGTTATAGACCTAAGCAGTGTGATAAATGGACCAATGACTGGCATGGGTATGAAACTGTTTCCTATGGCCACAGTAAGAGCAGCAGACTGGGTGGTTCAGAACAGAAGTCTGCCAGGAGGAGAGGTCAGCAGGACAGAGGAAGCACACTTCCTCTGAGGCCCCCTGCAGGAGTCTGTCCTCAGGCATCCCTGCCTTCTAATGGCCAACCCTTGCTGTTCCTCAGTCTGGCTGCTTTGTTTCCATCTTCATACAAGAACACTAATCACAATGGGTTAGGTCGCCTCTCATGACTTCACCTGAACCTGGTTACTGTTTCAAAAGCTCTAGTTTTCAAATGAGGTGACATTCACAGATGCCTAGACTAAAGACTTCAACATATCTTTTGGAAAGACACAATTCAACCCATAAAAGGGCCCAAGGACAAAGCAAGAGATGCATTTCCTTATTAAGAAATCAAAAGGAGCCAGGCGGTGGAGGCACACACAGAGACAGGTGGATCTCTGAATTAGAGGCCAGCCTGGTTTACAAAGTAAGTTCCAGAACAGTCAGAGCTGTTACACAGAGAAACCCTGTCGAAGAAGAAGGAAGAGGAGAGGAGGAGAGGGAAGGAGGGAGGGAGGGAGGGAGGGAGGGAAGGCAGGCAGGCAGGCAGGAAGGAAGGAAGGAAGGAAAAAGAAAGGAAAGAAGGGAGGGAGGGAAAGAGAGGGAGGGAGGGGGAGGGAGGGGGAAGGAAGGAAGGGAAAAAGGAAGAAAAAAGCTGAGTATGTTGGTGTATGCCTTTAATCCCAACACCTGGGAGGTAGAAGTAGACAGATCTCTGTGAGTTCAGGGTCAGCTTGGTCTACAAAGTAAATTCCAGGACTATTGGGGCTGTTACACAGAGAAACTCTATCTAGAAGAAAAAAAACAGAAACAAAAACAAACAAATAAGAAATTAAAAAGGAGTGTTTGGGAGATGGCTCAGTTGGTAAAGCACTTGCTTTGCAAGTATGAGGATCTATGATCCCAAGAACCCATATGAAAAAGCCAGGCACCAAGACTGTGTGTAATTCCAGGGCTGGGGAAAGAGAGAGACAAACAGAATCCATGGAGCTTGCTGGCCATCTGCCCCAGCTAAAGAAGCGAGCTTCAGCTTCAATTAGAGACCATGCCTCAAAATAAACGGTGGAGAGAAACCAAGGAAGGCACATAACATTGACCTCTGGCCTCCACACACATGCACAGTGTGCCTGCATGCACACACACATACAAACGTGTACACAAATATGCCATGAAAAAAGACACATGGTTTTTGAAGCCTGCAGTAGTAGGCAGTGGCTCAGCCTCTCTGCAGCTCTACAATGACATCCACAAATAAATGGAATCAATATCTCTTCTATAGTATTTACAGTGGCTCATGTTTTGTTTCTGTTCTTACTTGTTTATATGTTTATCCTTTCTTTGATCAATGGATTAATGGCTTTGTGGGTTTTCTCAAAGTCCTAGTTATTGGGTTTGCCCATCAATTCTCATTTTTTTTCCTGTCTCATTTAATCAGCTTTATTATGCATTAGTTTCCTGACATTCCTGGCTTCTTTCTTGTATCTCTAAGACCTTTAGAGACTTGGGTTACTAAGAGCGTGTGTTTTTTTAAACTGGGTTTATTTTTATGTGTTTTCTGTGCATGCTTACATGTGTGTGGGCACACGTGTGCAGGTGCACATGCATGTATATGAACATGCATGCGGAGGTCAAAGGTTGACATCCCATGTCTTCCTTGATCACTTTCCAGCTTGCTCTAGTGATTTCATCACTGCGTCTTGAGCATGGGAATTACAGGCTGTCAGTCCCAGCCAGCTTTCATAGGTTCTGGCTATTCCAACTCTGACCTCACATGGGCATGTCAAGCACTTTGCCCACTGAACCATCTCCCCAGCCCTGCTCACTGTGTTTGACTCTCCCTAGAGACGTAAGGCTTTAGAATAACATAATTTTGCTAAATGAATTGTTTGAAAACATCCCATGTATTTTAATACTGTGTTTTTGTAAAGATTTACTATTATTTTTAATTGTTTGTGTGTGTGTGTGTGTGTGTGCGCGCGCGTGCGCATATGAGCACAAGGGCCAGGGAGGCCGGAAGAGGGCGTTGCACCCATTGAAGTTGGAATTACACACATTTTTGAGCCATGCAAAGTGGATGCTGGGAACTAAACTCAGGTCCTCTGCAAAACAGCATACAGTTTTAAGCACTGAACCATCTCTCCCACCCCTGTACAGGCATATCTTCTTAAATCATTCTGATTTCTTTGTCCTGGATTTTCTTCTTGGCTTTTGTGTCTTTTAAGGCAACTTTAAAAACCAATCCATGTAGTAAGGTACACAACATTACATCTTCAATTTCTGTCTAATCTCCTTGTGTGTGGTAGAGACCTATGAGCCCACTGGAGGATTTTGGGAATCCATAACCACCAGACAACCAAAATACAGCCAGCCTCCTGTGGCATTCCTCTGGGCCATGCTCAGAGCACTCCCGCTGGCTTCTTGCTCTGTCCCCACTGGCTCCCATAGCCACATATGCATTTGCTCTAGTGACATGGTCCTGCCTGTTCATAACACACCCCCCTGCCCAAAGAGAGAAGAACACAGGGTGAGTCCCACCTCCCTCAGAGAGAGAACCTTGTGATTCTCTCCTGCTGCTGGTTCTTAGCCTGTGTTGTCTTACTTCTCGAGCATTCTGCCTTGGGCTCGTTCCTATTCATACCTCTGGGCTTAGTTTAATAGGTGGAATGTGAGCAGACACTAAGCTCCAGGCTCTATGCCAAGTCCAAACACACATTACTAAACTCTCACAATGACCTACAAGATAGTTCTCTGCTCCATTCCACTGATGCAGAGATCAAGGCAGAGCAAGTTCACTCATTCTCAGTCTCTCAGACTAGGGAACAGGGTTTAAAACCTGGGTCACCTGACTCCAAAGCCTGACCTCTCCATCTTCAAGGATTTGACCTTAATGCCACTGACCTGAAGTCCACCTCTGACCCTATAATTTCTACCAACCCACCTGGGTCTGTGGCTCTTCAGCCATAGTCCTCCTGCTGGACTGGTGTTTAGTTTCTCACTCTTTGTTTCGGTCACTAGATACAAGATTTTGGAGGCTGTCCTGGAACTTGTTTGAAGTCCCAACACTCAGGAGGAAAAGGCAGGTGGATCTCTGTGAGTCGTTTGAGGCCAGCCTGGTTTACAAAGCAAGTTCCAGGGCAGTCAGAGCTGTTAAACAAAGAAACTCCATATTCCAAAAAAAAAAGTGCATTTAGGTTGTAAAGGATACAGAATTCAATATGAACTCAATAAATACTGGCTGGAGTGATGGAGAGATGACAGAGGCTAGGTCAATACCTAAACGAATAGATGGGCAGATAGGTAGGTGAACAGACTTAACAGTAGATGAATAAGTAGATGAATAGGAAAATAAACGGGTTGATAGAAATCTCGGTGGGTGGTTAGATGGAAAGATGTAATGATAGATAGATGGGTGAATAGATAGGAGGTGGACAGGTAAGTAGACAGAGGGATGAGTGGACACATGGAAGGATGGATGAAAGGAAGAAAGGATGGATTGATGATGGATGGATGGGTGATGGATGGATGGATGGATGACAGATGGATAGAAAGAGTTGGTGAACAGGTAGATAGACGTTAAATGCTGGGAAACAGACATTAATAACACAGTTGGCCTCCTCAGGAAGCAGTCACTCTAGAAGAGGAAAGCAAGCCAAGGATAAGATGCCAGTACCTGGGAGAGGATGGAGTGTACAACAGCTCAGTGTAACCAACTGGCCAGAGGTTGGTTCATAGGCACATGCTCAGTGAGAGCTCCTCGGTCAAAGGAATTCTGGATCTGGAACTGTCCCTGAACTGGATGCTTCTTACGGTCTGCTCTAACCCCAAGACGAGAGAGTAGCCTCCATGCTGTCTGAACTGCTAAAGGACAAGCAGGCCCCAGCAAACTGCAACATGCTGCAGGTGAAGGGGGAGACCTTTCCACCATTCCAGTTGCAGGGGCCACCAGACCAGCACCCAGCGGAGGGTGCCTTAGAGCCCAGGCTTGGTTTAGCTGCAGCAGAAAAAAGCAGAAGTTGCAGGGTGAAAAGCTAGTTTGGGGCCTTATGATAATTTTCAGAAAAAGGAGTTGAAAGTGTTTACAAACGATGTACACAGAGCGGCAGTCGCTATGGTTACCTCTATCTCAGGATGCTACAGCTGAGAGAGGGGTACACAGCAAGGGTTAGGCATCTCAATCTCTGGCTAGCCACGGCGCTGTTGCTCTTGTCTTGGAAGGTCAGGTGCTCCCAACATAGCAGGAATAGGGAGCTGAATCCCCTCAAGGAGCTGTTGCCTCTCTAGAACAAGTCTGTAGAAACCCAGAGAAAATTCCGGGCCCTTGGGTACAGGAGCAGGTGTAAAACGGGCTGAAAATTACAAACTGTCAGAGAAGTTTTCTGCCTAGTTACACTTTAGCTATTTGGATCCCCAACATTAATTTGAATATTAATCATTTTGAAAAACGCATTCACACAAATATTTTTTTCTTTTAAACACCTGTCACCAAGATCCTGATAAATGGTTTGCTCGGCAGCACTGCTTGCACCGAATCCTGAACGGCAATCCCTTTTTCTGAGCACCCCACATACTCCTCTTTCCACGGGAGCCTTGGAAAGTGCTGACTCTCCCTCTTGGCAGGTCCGGTGGCCCCGCTCTACCCATGACTTCCCCCAAAGGAGGTAATTCTGCTTTTCAGCCACCTCCTCCACAAGACATCTTCCACCAGCTCTTGCATGCCAATTGCTAGGTAAGTCTGAGGACCATTTCCTAGCCAAGGTAACCAAGTAAGTATCCCAAAGATGCAGACCCCTCCATTGCCCTGCATCCCTAGGCACATGTAAGATGGGCCTGTAAGTCTGACCCAGAGGACACTGGAGACAGTGAGGATGTCCTATCTTAGTTCTGCTGAGAAGGTTCTGGATATGAATAACACTCACGCTAACAGGCACAGTAATGATGATCCCCGTAGGCATGATGGTTAGCACTTATTAAGCCTTCTCTACCTGTCAGGCCCTACACTACCTTTTCAAAGGCTTTATATGTCATGTAACCAGTGCCACACAGTTTCAGGAGACATGACTGTGTCTCCCCTCCACTATACAGCTGAGAAAACAGAGGCCTGGCCACATGGCAGCATCAGAACCTAGGTCTGAGCAGAGAGGGCTTGAGCCACGCTGCCCTCACCAGTTTCTCTCACTCGCATGGTACTTGGTACTCCAGCTTGGTCCTACAACCCTGGCCACTGGTTTATCCTTCCTGGCTGCCTTTCCTAGCACCTCCCCATCTGTTCCCATGAAGAGAGTACCATATCTCCCCATGACCTCACCAGCAGCCCGACACCCAGATACCCATTTCACTGCCACCCCAGAATCCCCTCCAGCTACATTCACTCAATTCATAAGCTGAGCCCTGGCCAGAATCCCCATGTAGATGAGGCCTCTTTCATTGGAGCAGGATTGAGAGACCGAGCCGTTCTTCCTAGGGATCCTGGTTGAGTACATGCTGTGGTGACTGATCCTCCTCCCTCATTCCTCTGGTCTGAGGGTCCAAGGCTGCTCTCTGATGAAACCTTGGTTCTCCTGCCCTCACCAATGGAGTATCTCAGACAGACGTTTATGTCAGAGCCAGTTTTACACAGGGAGTCAGAAGTTATTTTCACAAGCGGCTAGGGCCATTCCTGGGAATAGCACACCAAGGGGTGGGGGTGGAGGGTGGTGAGAGACTGAGACCCGGGCAGGCTGCCTGGCATGTGGTCTGAGGCTGGACTGCCTTTGCTGAGGTGGAAGGCAAGCACAGACTCACCCTTAGATAGCCATAGCTCTCTGCGGTTTGTCCAATGCAATCCATCATTTCATTTCCTCCTCCCAAAAGCACAGTGTGGGGAGCAGACCCTGAAATAGTATGCCTGTCTTATAACTGGACAAGCTGAGTCTTATATCTTGTTCTGGTGGTGGTGGTGGTGAGCAGTAGTGATGGTGGTGAGGAGGGGTGATGGTGGTATGTATGCACACGCAGGCACACAACGGTAAACACTTGTGCACGTGTGTGTGGAGGTCAGAAATCAGTTTCAGATGCTGTTCCTCAGGATGCAGTCTTCTTTGGTTTTTGGCTTGGTTTATTTATCTATTACTAATAGTGTGTGTGTGTGTGTGTGTGTGTGTGTGAGAGAGAGAGAGAGAGAGAGAGAGAGAGAGAGAGAGAGAGAGAGAGAGAGAGCGTGCACACATGCCACAGCATGGGCGTAAACGTCAAAGGATAGAATTCAGGTGTCATTTCTCATCTTCCACTTTGCAAGGTCTCTCTTACTGTTTCTACCCCGATACATATGCCAGGATAGGTGGCCTTCCAGCTACAAGGCAAGTCTCCTGTCTCTACCTCCCTTTCCACCACAGGAAATATAGGTGCATGGTACCAGCTCTGTCTTCTTTTAACCCACATTCCAGGGATCAGACTCAGATCATCACTCGCCCAGGGCAAGCACTTTCACAAGCTAAGGCATCTTGACAAGCCTTGTTTTTTGAGGCAGGGTCTCTCACTGACCTAGAACTTACCAGTTCATCTAGGCTGACTGCCCAGCAAGTCCCTGGGATTCTCTTGTCTCCAGGCCCCCAGAACAAGTGTATGTCACTGTGTCCAGGGTTGAACTCAAGTCTTCGAGCTTGCAAGGCAGGCACTTGGCTGACTGAGCTCTCCCTGTGTTTTGAGACAAGATCCTGCTATGTAGCACACACTGACTTTGAACCTATGAGGCCCATCAGCAAATTCTCTTCTGTAATTCTCTTCCTAGCACGAGGTCACTCAAAGACACTTTCTCAAGCAAGGTAGACACTTGTCTGCATTTGTGATCATGCTGGAGGAGTCATGTGACCCTATACATGGCTTACCAAGCAGCCACATGCATCTCTAATTCAGATTTGAGAGGGAGAAACCAATTGCCATTTGTGACCGGCCCATTCTCAGAAGCAAGCAAGCTCCTCCATGACAAATTAAAGTACTCGCAAGCCTCCCAACCCTAAGGCAGACTTGGTCCCTTGCAGTCACGTCCTGAGTGCCATGGTGGCCCGTGCTGGGCCCCTGCTGTATGGCTGGGGCCTCCCTCTGTGCCCCATGGGATGGAGAAGCTAATTTATTTGGATATGTGACAGCTAATAGGCTTATCTAACTACAGTAAAATAATTTTCTGAATTATTCATGTGATATTTGAAATCATGATTGTAGGAACAAATTAGCTGCCCAAAAACTGGAAGTGAAGTCTCCTCATTAATAATGCATTGGGCAGGGCAGAGGGGTGCAGAGGCCTCAGCCTGGAGCACACTGAAGGGAAAGCCTGGCTCCCAGAGGGCCCCTTCCCACACAGACATCACACACAGTGAAGCCTAGGTAACACACGAATATGATCCCTCTTTGAGGAGGGGTCTGCTGAAGGGATCTTTTTCCTTTGCCTACCCCCACCTGGACAGTGTCCTCAACATTTGTGTTTCTCATCCCGCCAAGAGTGCTCCCTCTGCCCCCTTAGCTGTCCCAAGAGCCAGGGAGACCTGGCTCTGTGCTGTGCCGGTCCTTCTGAGCTACAAGTGTCTAGCTGAGAGTATCAGTACCATGTTGTCACCCTCCCCCTCTTATTCCTCTCTTGTGCTGGAATATCTGTAAGGAAGCAGGAAGAATTAGGAGGGCAGGGAGATAATGCAGTATTTAAGAGTGCACCAATGAGGACCAGAGTTCAAATCCCCAAGCACCCACGGAAAATGTCTGGCATGATAAAATACATGCCTATGATCTCAGCACTGTGGGAGATAGAGACAGGAGGATTGCCAGGGCTTGCTGGATGCCAGCCTAGTGCTAGGTTTAGTGAGAGACCCCATCTCAAAGTCGTAAAACAGAGAGTGATAGACAGGATATCCCATGTCCTCCTCTGGCTTCCACACGCCAGCATGTGGACACAGGTACCCACATATACACAAGCATACACACAGCACACACACACACACACACACACACACACTTTCTCTGTGTGGCCAGAGACCATACAAGACCCTAAAGTCACAGCCATCTGGAAGGGACTCTAGTGAAGCAAGGTCACTAGTACCAACTCCTATTTCCCCCTTCTCTATTAGATCTGGTTTGTATGGGCTGGAGGGTGTTACATAACTTTGCAACTGTAAAATAATCCTGGCCAGTCCAACAGCCCCTTCACCTAAGTGTCCCCCTTTGGCCAATGAGACTAGTGACATCTGATGCCAGGAGACCATTGTAGATGGAACTAATGAAAGCTTAACCAGAGAGGCTCTCGGGTAAGTGCCAATGTAGCATGGTGAATCAGTGTGCCTGATTAATTCATTCGCCTAATTATACTGTAATTGTCCCACAGCAAGCAGACAATTACAATATCAGTAATGTTCTCTTTAGCCACAGTCTCTAGTGCCAAGTTATGGCTTATGTCCTGGGTCTTCCAGGCATCCTAGACAGAAGAAGTTGGCGATGAAGAGTCTCCTTCCTTCTGCCTCCAGAGGCCAGTTTAGAAGACCATGTGGTTCTATACTTGGGACTGGATCTAGCCTTGCAAATGATTAGCCAGTCCCCCATCCAGTTGCAATGCAAAGAATCTGCTAGAACCTCCTGAAAGCTGCATTCACAGATATAGCTGGAGCCCTTGCAGGCCCTCTGCACTGAGGGCAGAGCAGGAGAGCTGTGAGAAGAGGCGCATGGTCATCACCTGGGGCTTCCTTCATGCTGGAGAAGATCTTACCCCTCCAGGGGTCTCATAAAATGGAGATGCTTGATGTTGTTTTGAGTGATGTTGTCTTATCACTGTTACTTACCCACAATGTCTGGAACCACATCTAAAGGTATCACCAGCTATGAGCCCACTGGTCACCCAGAGCCAAACAATCTGGCCACATCCCAACAAAAGAGAAGTCTCCATCCACAGACAGGAAGGAGAAACAGGCAAGTTCAGGTCATCTTGCTTCTTAATAACTCAGCTGTGAAGGTACCTCACTTCTAAAGCTGGTAAATAATCTCTGTACTCAAAAAAAAAAAA
>JAQHUG010000084.1:1204884-1223616 GCA_028555095.1 Dicrostonyx torquatus | reverse complement strand
TCTCTCTCTCTCTCTCTCCCCCACCACCCTGCCTTTTCATGATCAAGCATTCATGTTCAAAGCCCTCTAGCCCTCCCACACCCTTTTCCAAAACTCAGCCCATTGGTTCGCCTCCATTATGGCTCTTTGGGGTGGAAGGCACAGAAATGATCCTGTTATTTCCTCCCTTTAAAATAAATCAGTAAATCCCGCTGGGCAGAGTGGTAAATAGAGTGTGATCCCAGCACTCAGGAGGCAGAAGCAACATTAATGCAAATTCAAGGTCAGTGATGGCTATATAGTGGGATCCTGTTTCTAAAAACATTAAATTAAATAAAATACACAAATTTTAAACATCAATCATCGCCCGCCCATCACTGTGGGGAAGAGCCAAGAACAATGAATGCATGCACAGTGAATGCATGCACTGCACGCATGTTTGTTTCTCCACTGGCCTGGCTAGTCTTGTTTCAACTTGACACAAGCTAGAGTTACCTGAAAGGAGGGAACCTCAATTGAGAAAATGCCGCCATAAGATCCAGCTGTAAGGCATTTTCTTAATTAGTGATTGATGGGGGAGGGCCCAGCCCGTTGTGGTGGGGCCATTCCTGGGCTGGTGGTCCTGAATTCTATAAGAAAGCAGGTTGGGGGCTGGAGAGATGACTCAGAGGTTAAGAGCACTGGCTGCTCTTCCAGAGGTCCTGAGTTCAATTCCCAACAAGCACATGGTGCCTCACAGCCATCTATAATAAAATCTGGTGCCCTCTTCTGGCATGTGTATATATAATAAATTAATTAATCTTTTTTGTTATTTTTATTTTGGTTTTTTGAGACAGGGCTTCTCTGTAGCTTTGAAACCTGTCCTAGAACTCACTCTGTAGAACAGGCTGGCCTTAAATTTAGAGATGCGCCTGCCTCTGCCTCCCGAGTGCTGGGATTAACAACCACCCGTAAATTAATAAATCTTAAAAAAAATATTCCTTTTTTTAAAAAGCAGTCTGAGCAAGCCATGGGAAGCAAGCCAATAAAAAGCACTCCTTCACGGCCTCTGCATTGGCTCCTACCTCCAGGTTCCTTCTCTGCTTGAGTTCCTGTCATGATGATGAACTGTGATGTGGAAACAAAAGACCAAGTTCTGTGGTCATGGTGTGTCATCACAGCAATAATAACCCTAAGGAAAACATCTGCTCTGTAGAGGATGCCCCACCTGGGCAATGGTGCCACCCACGGTGTCCTCATACCCATAATTTCCCACACACTTGCTGAGAGGCCAACCTAATCTAGACAATGGCCATTTGAGACGCCTCCCTTCCAAGGAAATTCAAGACTGTGAAACTGATGAAAACCAACCCCCTTCCTGATCATCCGCTTCCATCTTCCACTGCTGCCCGACATAAGTTCTACCCCTTCAACTTCCTTGGAAACTCCTGCCCACCATCCACTGGGGCACAGTAGGGTCCTTGGGATTCATAGATATGAGATCAGGGCCGTGTGACCTGGAGCAAACTTTCTTTCTTCAGGCAGATGTTTCCTACTGCCTCCATATAAGCTCAGGCTGTCATAGCAAAGCACCACAGGCTGTGATGTTGCACAGTCCTGTAAGACAGAGGTCATGGTGCCAGCAAGACCAGCTCTCGTGAGACCTTCTCCAGGCTGACAGGCAGCTATATTCTATTTCTTCCCACAGTGGAGAAAAGGAGCCCTGGTCCCTCTTCTTAGAGAGCACTGTCCCCATCCTGAGGGTCTCTCCACACGAGTCCCTCTGACTGACCCTCCCACTATCATTATCGTCATGTAACGAGGTCAGAACTCAGTGTTTGACTCTGTGTGGCACTCAATACGCAGCACCCTCCTGAAAACACCAAATGCAAAGGACAGCCCTCAACAACTGTGTGACAGAGGAGAGGGCCAACCGAGCATCTGCATTTGTCTCACACAGGCCTTGGGACTCTCTGTTGATGTCCTCCACCCAGCTCATCCACGCCTGCTAGCCTGTCTGTAGTCACTCAGCCAACAGGATCTCCCTACCCCACAAGAATATCACCACACAAGCCCACAGGGAGGGCCAGCCCAGGTCCGGACATATGCTTAGCAACAAAGCACCAACGAGGCCATGTTGATACAGCTGCCGCGTTGCCCAAGGAGGCCCCCTTGGGCCATAAATCCCAGCTAGAAGATGCCTTTCCCATCCCAAAGGCTAGAGGAGCCATGGTGGGGGAGCCACAGAGCCACATGTGTGGGTGCCAGGGTCAGGCAGATTGCCCCCACCCACAACGCCCGATCACAAAGCCACCTGTGCCGATGAGCCCCTTACAGACATAGATTCCATTTCCCTACAAATGTCTATGATTGTAGCAAATGAGGACTGAGAGACACGAAAGCCTGCTCAGTTCTGTGGAAGATGCCACCTGGTGTTTGGGGGCGTTTCAGAGAGCTGTGTTAGCCACCTGTCAGGGATGGTGAGAGAAGCAGATGGAGCTCTTTGGAGAAGCATCAAACAAGTGCGAGATGAATCTGCACGGAGAAGGTAATGCAGTCAGGCCTGGGGAGCTGTGGGCGGGAGCGCTGAGCAAAAACCTAATGATCTACTGCTCTACTGGGCTCCCAGAGAGCAGCGGTGGAGTCAGCCCCTTCCCCAGCAGGCTCCCTCAGTGCCTGTCTCTTAGGAAGCTGACAGAAGCATCTTAAGGAAGGTAAGGTTCAGTTTGAGAGTACAGCCCAACATGGAGAGACGGGCAGCAGCAGGGATAGGAGGCAGCCAGTCATGCTGGACCCCCATTAGGAGACAAAGAGATGAATGCTGGTGCTTGGCTCAATTTCTCCTTCTTATTCTTTTTTTTTAAAATATTTTCTATGGTTTATTTAACTTTATTTTATGTGCATTGGTGTAAAGGTGTCAGATCCCCTGGATCTGGATTTTCAGACAGTTGTGACCATGTGGGTGCTGGGAATTGAACCCGGGTCCTCTGGAAAAGCAGTCAATGCTCTTAACCGCTGAGCCATCTCTCCAGCCCTCTCCTTCTTATTCTGATCTGGACCCAAGCTCTGAAGATGGTGCACCTCACATTCAGGGTAGGGCATCCCTCTTCATTTAACCTTTCTAGAAATAGTCTCAGAGCATTAGCATTAGTGTTTCCAAAGGTGACTCAAAATCCAGTCACGCTGACAGTGAAGACTGGCAATTACAGAGGTCCAATAATCCCGAAACCACCAAGTGCAGGAGGCTAGATGGACCTTGTGACCAGATCCTAGATTATAACCCAATTTTCCCCAACATCATGGCTGGGAATGGTGGGGGGGCTGTCTTAGTTAGGGTTTCTATTGCTATGAAGAGACACCATGACCATAGCAACTCTTATTGTAATGTTCTGTCTCTTTAAGAGACAAGCCATACCCACTTCCTTCCTGCTTGTATCTTTAGCCTATCTCTCTCTTCCAGTCCCTCTTTCGAAGAGGCAGCATCTGCCTCTCCTCACTTCTCCCCTTTCCCCCCCTTCTGGCTCTCTCTCTCTCTCCCTCTCTCCTCTTTTCCCTTTTTCCCTTTCCCTCCATAACCCACCTAATAAATGTCCAACTTTACTCTCTATGGTGTGCCTATCTGTCTGCCTCCCACCCACTGCCGCCCACATGGCTCACTGGGGACCAGTCAGCCGCCCACATGGCTTGCTGGGGACCAGCCACCTTCTTGCTGTGTGGTCTCATGCGCAGTCCCTGCCTAGGACTGGCTGCTCCCACTGCCCACTGCCGGGGACTTGCACCTTCCTGGGACCCACTGTCTACCACCACCGGGACCCTGCAGCAAGCTGCCGGGGACTCGCAGCAAACCCATTACACTTATAAAGGAAAACATGTAGTTTAGTGGCAGCTTACAGCTCAGAGGTTCAGTCCATTATCATCATGGTGGGACATGGCAGTATGCAGGCAGACATGGTGCTAGAGCTGGAACTGAGAGACTTTATATCTTGACTCATAGGCCACAGGAAGTGGTCTGTCTCACTGGGTGTGGCTTGGGCATATATGAGACCTCAAAGTCCACCTCCACAGTGACACACTTCCTCCAACAAGATCACACCTAACTCCAACAAGGCCACACCTTCTAAGAGTGCCACTCCCTTTGGGGGCCATTTTCTTTCACACCATCACAGGGGCTTTTGTTTTAAGGAAGAAATCATGGCATTCAACTTATCCACTACGAGAAGGTCGGCTTCAAAGATCCAAAATTAAAAGGAAATAAAGGACACAAAGCAATGGGGACCAATAAAATGGCTCAACAGGATGGCTGCTTGCCACCAAAACTGACAACCCGAGTTCAAGTCCCAGGATTCACATGGGAGGAAGAAACTGCCGGGCCTTGACAAGAACACCTCTTGCCAGAGTAGGAGTGTGGGTATTTAGAAATATTAGCAAAGAATACTAAGACGTGTGTGAAAATAATAAAACAGAAAATCAGAATAGTACCGGGAGTTCCAGTGAATACTGAAATCCACCCATGTTTAATTTCCAATTGCTTAAAATACCCCAACTGCAAGATAAAAACTGCATTAACATGATACAAGGAAATGAACAGACCAGTTGAAGGTCACAGGCTATATCCATAGTTAAACATTCTGCTGCTAGAACAAAACAAGTTATGCTCACACCCTAGACCAAAACATTCTGTAGGCAAACCACTCCCTGGGTGGGATCCAATGTTATCTCCTTAAGGGAACTAGAACCTTATTTGGATCCTTAGACTTTTGTTTGAGGTAGAAAAATATCTACTTCTCTATTCCTGAAATACAAGGTATGGATATCAGCCACACCTGTCTCTCATCTTGAGAGAACAGAACTCTCTGATCTGAATCTAGGTGGGGCCTTTGTTTGAGATAGGAACACAATAACCTTGAAGGAATAGAGGTAAGTTCCAACTCTCTGACCTTTGGTCAAGGTGGAAGTAGGTTCACATTTTTGGGCCTCCACAAGAAACAACTCCTGCAAGTTGTTGTTCTTGACCTCCTCATATGTGCTGTAGCACAGATGGATGTGCACACACACACACACACACACACACACACACACACACACACACACACAAGTAAATGACTGAGAGCAGAAAATTAAATAGGCGGTTTGGGGTTTTTAAAAGAGTTCACTTTCGCAGCCTGAAACTCGTGACCCTCACCCTCCCAAGTGCTGTATGGTACCATGTACAGTTGGATTATCCTTATTTTCTTTTTTATTATTTATTTATATTTATTTTATGCCCATTGGTGTTTTGCCTACATGCAAAACTGGAGTTACAGACAGCTATGAACTGTCATGGTGTGCTGGGACTTGAATCCAGATCAACAGGAAGAACTGACAATGCTCTTAACTGCCAGGCCATCTCTCCAACCCTATTCTTATTTTCTTTAGAGAAAAGCCCGTCCCTTCACTTTCTCCTTCCACACAGTCAGTATATGTCTCCTTAAAGCAACAATCTTTTCTGACTTATTGAATTGATCACTCTTGTGTGGGTTTCCATCCTGACCTAGGCATTTCTAGGGCCAGGGGGCACACAGCAGACAGAAGGAACAGAACCTCTCTTCTTCCAGAGTTTCTGGCTCTGAATAGACAAGACATACTGAGCAACCACACGATTAAACACAAGGCTGTTAACACCAGGACTAGACTCTGATGGGGAGCGGAGGATGTCTGAATGATGACACATTTAAATGACAAAACCTCTGACTCCTAAGCAGGTCACTTGGACTGTAGCTTGAGAAAGGACAAAGCCAGATATACATCACCATCACCTCTGGCCATCACCAGTGGAGGTTATCGCTGGTGACAGCGATAGATCACCATGACCCAGGCCAAGGTCACAAATAACAGAGGCTTTCTCCCCCTTTGCCCACAGCTCCTGGCCTCCAGTTCACTTCAGGAAGGAAAAAGCCAGGAATGTGGGAACTTGGGGTTTTCACATGCAACAACTCACAGATTCCTTTTGTTTTTTGATTAAAAGAGAAAAGCAGGGACCAACAAAGAATAATATGATGACCCTCATGCTGATCAATGGGCTTGAAATTCTCGTAAAAACCTTTTGAAGGTAATTTAATGAAAGTCACTTCATAGTCTCTTGTTTGGACAATAAAAAGACCCCCAGATATCAGTCATGTGCCATGGGACCTACACAGGCTACAGACATGAAGAACTGGAGGACAGATTGCCTAGTGTGCCTATTTGGGGTTAGGCATTCAAAGTGTTTTCTTGCACTTTGAATTTGGGTGGAAAACTCTTAACACTTCCTTCATCCCTGAGACCACATTCCTAGCCTCCAAGGATGGGAGCTCGGTGCCTCAGCTTGGGCCAAGCATCACTTACCCTGTGTTAGTGCCCAGAAACTGGGTGACTTTGAACAACTGAAACTTATTCTTTCACAGTTCTAGATGCTAAGTCCAAAGTCAAGATGCCAATAAAATCCCAGACGGAGCCCTTCCACACCTGCCAACTAGCTTCCGGTACAGCCAGCAGTCTTCAGTTCCATCACTCCTTATGAGCTACTATTCTTATTACCATGACCAAATAAACACCTTCCAAGAACCAACCAAAGGAAGCAAGGGCTTATTTTTTAACTTACAGTCTCTCATGAATTCCTCTGTCAGAAAACAAAGGGTGAACAGGAAGTGAGTCCTGGCTAGAAAACTTCAAAGCCCACCCCCAATGACTCAACTCACTTCCTCCCCAGGGACTCACTTCCTCCAACAAGCCTCCACCTACTGAAGATTCCACAACCTCTCAAGACAGCACCGCAGGCTGAAGACCAAGTGTTCAGACATATGCGACTATGGGAGACATTTCACATCCAAACTACAACTCCCATCTGCCTCCATTGCCATGACCGTCCTATGACACAGTCTGATATAAGGTGACCCATTCAGCCCCGCCTTGTTTTAATGAACTGCATCAGCCAAGGTCCTAGCTCTAATAAGGTCATATTCTAAAGTGCTAGGAATTAGACCTTAACTTTCTGAGTGACCTCATCCAACTCCTAGCACTTCCACCCCTGAAACTCTCCTCACCATCACCATCCCCTTTGCCCCTTCTTCATCAACATCTCAGCTTTAGCAGGAGGAAAAAAATTCTGAAAAGATGAACAGAAACTTACCAGCTGCTAAGACTGCAAAGAGCCAGAGTATGTGTGGTGACAAGATTAACTGATGCACACTCTGGACCACTCTCCTCATGGCAGCTCTGGTTCCCTGGGAGACCATGAGAACTGTGCTGGCTAGTTTTAGGTCAACTTGACCCAAGCTAGAGTCATCAGAGAATAAGGGGCCTCAGTTGAGAGAATTCCTCTATAAGATTGGGCTGTAGGCAAGTCTGTAGGGCACTTTCTTAGTGAAAGATGACAGGGCCCAGTCTATGGTTGGGTGGTGCTGTTCCTGGGCTGGTTGTCCTGGGTTCTATAAGAAAGCAGGCTAAGCCAGGTGTGGTAGTACACACCTTTAATCCCAGCACTCAGGAGGCAGAAGCAGATAGATCTCTATGAGTCTGAGGCCAGCCTGATTCTACAGAGAGAAACACTGTCTCAAAAAGAAGGAAGGAAGGAAGGAAGGAAGGAAGGAAGGAAGGAAGGAAGGAAGGAAGGAAGGAAGGAAGGAAAAAGAAAGGAAAAAGGAAAGAAAAAGCCAGCTGAACAAGACATCAGGAGCAAGCCAGCAAGCAGCACTCTTCCACAGCCTCTGTGTCAGTTCCTGCCTCCAGGTTCCTGCCCTGTTGGAGTTCCTGCCTGACTTCCTTCAGTGATGAACTGTGATATGAAGGTGTGAACCAAATAAACCTTTTCTTCCCCAAGTTGCTCTGGCCATGGTGTTCCATCGCATAACAGAAACCCTAACTGGGACAAGAACTTTCATTATAAATCATGTGACACACTCTCTTTAGGGGCTACTCAGTCAAGGCCTGCAGCCCAAAAAGCTCTGCTGGCTACAGCAGTCTCCTTGCTAGAAGAAACGTTCTGGTGGCTAAGAGCCCAACTGTGAGTCACAGCCAGGCCCTCCACCAGAGGATGTGCCATTCCCTCCCTGTTCCAGTGACATTTTGAGTTTCTCTTCTCGCCACTTCAGATGTGGCGGTGGAGGTGGACGAGAGCCTTGAGCTAAACACGCGCAGAGGAAGTGTCAGGTGCAACAATCCTGAATTGGAAGCATTCAGAACACCCACCCAAAAGATGGGGTGTATGAAGCCCAAGCCGAAAGAGTGAACCGCAGAATCGGAACCATCCCCCACCCCTGGGGCAGAGGCAGAATCAGTCCACCCCAGACAGCCTGGTCTACGCCTGGTCTCGAGTCAAGGTCTCATTGCACTGTGCTGGGTAGTTTTCAGTTGTTAATTTTGTTTTTAAGTCCCAACATCGACATTTGTAGACTCCAAAATCGTAAGCAATTGATGAGCCTCTGTATTTCTCAGTTCCCCGCTGTGTCAGCCAGGGGCAGAAATGGTATCCCCTTACAGGGCTGCAAAAGGATTTGGATGAGAACACGCAAAAACACCCCCACTGAATGGAAGGGAACTACCGGTAGGCATCTGCCTCTTGCTCTGGGTGCCTGCACCAAGAGAAGCTGGGGTTTAAAACCCCAGGACCCATATTTCAAAAGCCAGGCATACAGCATGCACCTAAAAGCCAAGTACATCAGAAGGTGGAGACAGGAGGCTTCCAGGCTTGGTGGGCAGCCAAACTAACTAGTTAGTGAGCTAACTAACTGAATAACTGAACTGAAGAGAGTGACTCAGAAACTTAGAAAGTAAGTTAAGCAGCATTTTAAAGAGTAAGTTAAGGGGCTGGAGAGATGGCTCGCAGTTAAGAGCACTGACTGCTCTTTCAGAGGACCCAGGTTCAATTCCCAGCACCCACATAGCACTGTCTGTATATCCAGTTCCAGGGTGATCTGCCACCTTCCCATCAATGCAGATAAAATAAAGTTGAACAAATCAATAAAACGAAAAGTAAGCAGCCGGGCGGTGGTGGCACACGCCTTTAATCCCAGCACTTGGGAGGCAGAGGTAGGCGGATCTCTGTGAGTTCAAGGCCAGTCTGGTCTACAGAGCTAGTTCCAGGACAGGTTCCAAAGCTACAGAGAAACCCTGTCTCAAAAAAAAAAAAAACGAAAAGTAAGCAAACTTAGAAAGTCCCATCATTGACCCCTAGCACCCATGTGTGCATACGCATGCACATAAATGTATACAGAGAGAGACACAGAGACAGGCAGACAGAGGTGGAGAGACAGAGAGAGATTGATATACACAGATATCTTATGCAACATTATTCATGACAGGAAAATAATTGGAAAAATCTGACTAACCCAAAACAGAGAAATGGCTCCATACAACAGAGTGAAAGAGCGGAGTACTGCGTAGCTGGGAGAATAAAGGCTGTCTGTGGAACATCCATGGCAGAGCACCCTTCTCGTGAGTCTGGGAGAATAAAGGCTGTCTGTGGAACATCCATGGCAGAGCACCCTTCTCGTGAGTCTGGGAGAATAAAGGCTGTCTGTGGAACATCCATGGCAGAGCACCCTTCTCGTGAGTCTGGGAGAATAAAGGCTGTCTGTGGAACATCCATGGCAGAGCACCCTTCTCGTGAGTCGTGCATCGTTGGCCCTCTCAACTCATTGACTGTAACTAGAGAGTCAACCAATGAAACGTAGAAAATACTTGGGGGGGGGGGAATGAGTGCAGTTGTGCCGAACGAGTGCAGGACTTTTCTGATCACTGTATAGGTCTTCCCACAGAGAGGCCTGATGAGCTTGAGGACCCACCCAGTGCCAGCGAGGTGACACACACAGCAGATGCAGGCATGTGGGGGCTAAGACTAGGGAGCTAGAAATCGTTCAGGGCTGTGTCCTGGAGAAGGCTTACTTCTCTAATGCTGTCATGGACACCATGACCAAAAGCAATCCAAGGAGAAAATGGCTTGGTTTAACTTATATAGTACAGTCTATCATCAAAGAAAGCCAAGGCAGGAACTCAAGGCAGGAAGCTGAAGGCAGGGACTGAAGCAGAGATCATGGAGAGGCGCTGCTTACTTACTGACTTGTTCCCCGAGGCTTGTTCAGTCTGCTTTCATAGCACAACCCAGGACCACAAGCCCAGGGGTGGCACCGTAGACAGAGCCCCTCCCACAGCAATCTCTCATCAAGAAAATGTCCCATAGACGTGCCCACACCTAATCTGATGGAGACAATTCCTCAATTAAGGTTCCTTCTTCCCAAGTAGCTTGTGTCCAGTTGACAAAAAGCAACCAGCACCAAGGCCCTCCCAGTGGGACTACCCAAGGCTTGAGGCCTGGAGCACGGCCACGTGGTCATGCTGTAAGAGCAAAGACATGCCACAGATGGGACTATAAATCCCACCCATGCTTTAAATGCTTGCTTTGAACATTAAAATCCTGCTTGGAATCCGTCCCAAAGTCTACATTCAAAGACATGATTGTTAATACGGAGCTCAAGCCAAAGGGCTCTCTACCCATGGCTGCAGGTTGAGCCCTGTGTCTCACGGGAGCTTCTAAGAGAGGCCTGTCTCCAAGATCAAGCTATCTCTCTCTTTCTCCTTCCATTCTCTTCCTTCTCCCTGCCCGCCCCCCCCTTCTCCTATCTCCTACCCTCATCTCTTCTTTCCCCCTCCTTCTCATCCAGCCTTTTCTGACTCCCCCTCCCACATGTCCACACACACACACACACACACACATCTGAGCCCTGAAAATCTATGGAGCTTTTAATGGCTCCAGGTGGACACACTCCTTCCTGGAGCTAACCTGCTTCCTGTCACCTGGGGCTCTGTTGTTGGTCCCCTGGAAACCAATGTTCTAGAACTCTGGTTGGGACCTGAATTACCTGGTTGTTACTGTAACACAAAGCCTGCACTCCTTAGGAAGGATTCGGGGATAGCCAAGGCAAACCCCTGACCCTATCCAGGTGTGCAACCCTTACACCTGCTAGAGCCTCCAGTCACCCGCCCAGGAACGGGGAGGACCACATTGCCCTTACCTGGGAAGGCCTCACCATCCATAACCTGCCATAGTAACCTAGGGCTCTCTTCCTGTGCCCTCGGACCTGGGCAGCCAATGTGATCAATGTTCGGCACAGCCGCCATCTCTCTGCCTTCCTGTTCCTGCCTGGAAAAGACTATGGGCCCCAAGGATCCACCTATGACCTCACAATGTCCCAGCTGGCCTCCCACTGCCTTCAGCTGGATCCAGTGGCCAGATGTTTCTAGAAGGTGGGAAATGGTCCCCATTGTAGGGATGTGTGTTTCCAGTCTTAGGAAGTATACACTCTGTTATCTGTTAGATTTTCTTCCCTCCCTCATTGCACACCCGTGTGCCAAGCCCCATAATAGGTACTGGGGCCATGGAACAGCAATCTCCAGGGAATCTAAAGGTGTAGGACATTCAACCCACCCCACTCCCATGGAGCTTTAGTGGTTTTCAGAACCAGAGCTACTCAAGAGTTCACAGTGCATGATGGGATCCTAACCTCCTCCCAGGAGAGCTTGAAAGTCTCATCTTCAGAAGGCTGGTGGAAAGGACCAGGGAAAGGAAAGAGAGGGGATTGGTCTAGGCAGGCAAGGGGTGCCACTATGTAGAGCTGGGTTCATTAAAAAAAATAATAATAAATACATAGATAGATAGATAGATAGATAGATAGATAGATAGATAGATAGATAGATAGATAGATAAATAAAAAGCTACTGTGGGGGCTGGAGGTGAAGTTCAGTTGATAAACTGCTTGTCCAGCCTGCAGGAAGCCAGTCCAATCCCAAGCACAGCATAAACCCGGTGTGGTGGTGTGGGACTTGGGAAGTGGAGGCCTGAAGATGAGAAGTCCAAGGCCATCTTCAGCTACTTAGGAAGTTCCAGGTCAGCCTGGGCTAATGAGGCCCTGCCTCACAAAGAAAGGTTACTGTGACCACAGTGTGGAACCACAGCGAAGAGGAGAACAGGCAAGACTCAGACTCCCAGGACTGAGATGTGCCCATTTCTTGGGGCTGAGTCATTGGTGGGGAACCTGTATGCAGGACCACAGGCCTGACCCTGAACGCTGGTTCCTCCTGAGACTTCCCTGGCCATGCCCTCACTATTTAATGACCTCTAAGAAGCCAATCCAGACAGATAATCTAAGATAGCTCTCTTGGATCAGACAGAGTGCAGGGAACTTGGGGTCACCAGTGAGGGTGGGGAAGCTCAATGCAGCTGGGGGGGGCTGTGTCCCCAGGGACTCTGAGCCCAACTTCTTCATGGCAGCCCTGGGCGGCTCAGGGAGCAGGACAAAGGGACATCCTCTTTCCACACCTTGCACCTTCCAGTCACACTGTCACACCCCAGATGGCACAACCCTGCCCCTGGGTGTTGCAGCTGTGGTGGTGGGGGGGGTATGTTTAAGGTGTTGTCACCTGGGTTATTTATAAAATCCTGCTTCACGTCCGTGGCCTGCAGAGGGTCTAGGTGGGCAGGGTCTCCTAGAATCAGGGCTGTAGAGAGCAGGGCTTGGCTGAGGCCACGTAGAAGCAGCGGGACAACCAAAGTGGACAGGCTTGGGTCATGTGGTACTTTTCTGGCCACAGGGGACATCATTTTCTCTGGGCTCTGCAATGACCACTAGCCCCTCCCCCTCCCATCTCCCACCACCCATTCTCCCTGGACTCAGCTGCTCCCAGACACCTCTGTTCCGGGCCCTCCTATCCTCATGCCCTCCCAGCTCCCTGTCTGGTTTAGCAGGTGTCTGCCCCACAACCCAACCAGTCCATTCTCCCTTACTCTCTTTCATATCCAAATGCCACACTCCTTTCTCATTGTTTGGGTCCCTTCTGCTGTAAGGAAGAGCTTGTTAAAGTCCAGGTTAAGTCAGAACTTTATAGCAAGAATACAGTGTCCGAGAGGCAGACCTCAAGACCCTCGAGAAGGCTGTTTTTGTGTCTTTTATCACAATGATAAACCAAATTTTAAAAATAAAAGCACAAGCTGGGTGGTGGTGGCGCACGCCTTTAATCCCAGCACTCAGGAGGCAGAGGCAGGCAGATCTCTGTGAGTTCGAGGCCAGCCTGGTCTACAAGAGCTAGTTCCAGGACAGGCTCCAAAGCTACAGAGAAACCCTGTCTCGAAAAATATATATATATATATATAAATAGATAAAAGCACAGAGCTGGAAAGAAGGCCCCACGGTTAAAAGCAATGCTCTTCCAGAGAACCTGGGTTCCAGCACCCACATGAGGACTCGCAACTTTCTATAACTCAGACGCCAGGGGATCCAAACCTTCTTCTGGCCTCCACAGGAACTGTATGAATATGAGCAGACATGCAGACAGGCAGAACACCATAAAATAAAAATAAAGGTTAAAAAAAGTGTTAATGCCAGGCAGTGGTGGTACACATCTTTAATCTCAGCATTGAGCGGCAAAGGCAGAGGATCTCTGAATTCAAGGCCAGCCAGGTCTACAGAACAAGCTCCAGGATGGCCAAGGCTACAGAGAAACCCTGTGTCAAAAAAAAAAAAAAGAAAGAAAGAAAGAAAGAGAAAAAAGAAAAGAAGAGAAAAAAGAAAAATAAATAAATAAACAAAAGGTTGGAGCTAAAGAGCTGACTCAGCTGTTGAAGACTAAAATTGTTGCAGGCTGGAGAATTAGCTCAGAGGTTGAGATCACTGATTTTCCAGAGGGTCCAGGTTCAATTCCCCGCACCCACACGGTGGCTCACAACTGCTATAATCCCAGTTCTGGGGGATCTGATGCCCTCTCCTGTCTTCTGAAAGCACAACCTGCACATGGAGCGCAGACAAAGGTGCAGGCAAAACACCAATGCACATAAAACAAAAATAAACAAATCTCTTAAATTTAAAATAAAATAGAAACACTTGATGAGGGTTATGACTCAGTGGTAGAGTATTTGTCTAGCATGTATGAGGTCCTGGGCTCAACCCACACCTATGTATTAATTAATTAATTGATTGATTAAATTTCACAACCAATTTTAGTGTTTCCTTCTTCCCAAGCTCAGACCTGTACCTTACCACAAGGACCAGTGAGAGGTGTCTGTGTGTGTATCTGTGTATCTCTGTGTCTATATGTGTATCTGTGTATGTGTATATGTGTCTGTGTGTGTATCTATGTGTGTCTGTATGTCTGTGTGTCTATGTGTAACTCTGTGTGTGTGTATCTATGTGTGTCTGTATGTCTGTGTGTCTGTAACTGTGTGTGTATGTCTATGTGTGTGTATCTGTGTGTGTCTGTGTGTGTGTGTGTGTATGTGAGAGAGAGAGAGAGAGAGAGAAAGAGAGGGAGAGAGAGAGAGAGAGAAAGGGAGGGGTGGCAGGGGAGGGGCTTGCCCAAGCGCCACAGCCACAGCACACGCAGAGGTCAGAGGACAACCTGCAGAAAGCATTCTCTCCTTCCACTCCATGCTCCCCAGACTGAACTCAGATTGTGCGGCTTGGTGGCACGTGCCTTCACCTGCTGAGCAATCTCACCAGCCAGTGAGGTCTACTACAAGGAACAGACTCTCTAATGTGGGTGGACCTCCTCCAAGCAGTTGAAGGCTTGACAGAATTAAAAGACTGACCAGTAAGAATCCTGGTGGCCTGGGACCTGGGACATCAGCTCTGCTTCATGATCATGAGAGTGGATTTAAATGTTAACCTCCTCCAAAAATATCCCCACAGAATCATTCCAAACAATGTATCACTAAATACCTGGGCATCCCTGGGGCCTAGTCAGGCTAGTATGTAGAATTACCTATCGCAGAAACAGGGATGTGAAAAACAGATTTGTCGGGAGGCCTGGCCTCCACTGTCTCCCCCTCACCATGAGGTGACATATCTGGGCCTCGGTTTCTACCCGTCATCAGATGAAATGATGTCTCTGCAGCCCTCTGTAAGGATGGCTGCTGCTGCTGCTGCTGCTGCTTTGATACAGGGTCTCAGTATGTACCCTTGGCTCACCTGGAGCTCACTATGTTGAAGGCTGGCCTCAAACTCACAGAGTCACCTGCCTCTGCCTCCCTAGTGTTGGGAGTAAAGGTACACTCAATCTGATTATATTATTATTATTATTATTATTATTATTATTATTATTATTATTACTGATCTTAGTAGATATCTAAAGGTCGTGAGGCAGAATGAGGCTTGGCAAACCCCCCTCCCATGCAGACGGAGTGGACTTGCGAGAAGAAAAAGACCAAACATCTTCGTAGGATGTTGATTTCCAAGGGGATTTATGAGCTCTAGCAGTCTTTATTTCAGGGTGACTTATTAAGAAAAAAACAAAGCACCCACGGCCTGCTCATGCACACTTAGTTCACAGGAAAGTCTTTGCAAAACACAACAGACATCAATAATGCTGCCGGTGAAAGGGTAAATCTTCAAAGCCCGCCTTCCCATCCTGGGGAACTAAGACGCTTGATTCGCTTCTCCAGAAGCTCAGAAGTTTCCAAATAGATAACAGAATCCCCAAGTCCATTAAGCAAGGTAATTTACAACCGTGGCAGGCCAAATGCAGGGAAATACATTAGCGCTTTTCCCCATTTGGCTTGTAGACTAGACATTATTCTGAGCACACTCGTGCAATGAACGCTGTTAGGTGACGAGGAGCAAATCGACTAGTGGCCCTAACGAGTTGATGCCTTCCGCTCCCCTGCAGGGCATTAATTCTAAGTGAGAGTTGCATGAGGAGATAAGAGTCTCAAGGGCCTGGCACAGACACTAGGGACCTCATTGCCAGCCCATTAAACGGGCATCACTGGACACCGCAACAAGAAGGGGGAGAGAAGGTGACTCGCTTTGACTCATTCTTCAAGCTATCCCTGGAGTTGGGAAACAAAGAGGCAATTTCAAATACAAGGTTGCAGAAACAGTCAGAAGCCCTAGGGAGTATTTGGGGAGACGAATTAAACCATAACACGATATTAAACACAAAGCAAAAAAATGCTAAATGTTTTTTCACTTTTCATGTTTTGAAAGACAGCCGAGAGTTTTGACTCTTTTCTCAGCCTTTTTCTCCATGGTACGCCTTCCATTCCCACCCCCTCACGCCCGCCCCCCCCCAAGTATTAGAGGACATGTCCAGAGGTGGCAGAGAGCCAGGCTGGTGAGTAAGGGACCATAGACAGCATAGATTTCTTGTTTGTTTGTTTTGTTTTCCAAGATATGGTTTCTCTGTGTAGCTGTCCTGGAATTCACTCTGTAGACCAGACTGACCTCAAACTCAGAGATCCCCCTGGCTCTGCCTCCTGGATGCTGGGATTTAAGCTGTGGACCACATGGATTCTTTTTATATTATATCTTAACCCCAATTAGAGCAACCTTAGAAATGAGAGACGGGAGCTGGAGAGATGGCTCTGCAGTTAAGGAGCACTGCCTGCTTTTGCAGAGGTCTCGAGTTCAGTCCCCAGCACCCATAACTCCAGCCCCAAGGGATCTAATCCCTCTTCTTGTCTCTGTAGGCACCCACACACAAGAGATACACACATACACATAAATAAAAATAATCTTTTTTTTAAAGCTGGTATTCTCTGGATTTAACCTTTTTGTGAGCACTTTTGTGACGTCTTCAGCACGGGACGCTGAGTTGCATTTCCCACTGCCTCGCTGCCTGGCTTCTTCCTCAGTTTCTGGGACACTGGAGAGTCCATCTGTCTCTGCAGTCATCTTCTCCACTGAGGACACCTTCTCTTATCCAGGATGGCCCCTGTTCCAAGTGCCACGTCTACTCTACAAGAACACTTGGGTATCCAGGCCAAGCTCACCTCCTCTTGACCCCCTCCCCTTCTCTGCTCCCCCTTCTCATCCCACCCAGCCCTTCGTGCCTCACTCTCAGCCCACCCCACACACAAGCTGGGAGATGTGTGCGCCCACATCTAACACACGCATAATAGAAAATGTAGAAGATTTTAACCTGTTTAATAAGCACACTCAATTACATTCACATGAGTATATGATACCAGCATCGGGCAGAGAACCAGGTGACAGCAGAATGGTAGCGATTTCATTGTCATCATTTGCTGTTTTGAACTGTTTGAGTTCCTCTGCCATGCATGTTTTAGCAAATCCAAAAATAAAATGTAGCACACTTTAAATCTGATTTTTTAAATATATATTCTTTGAGACAGGCTATACACTGTATAGTCCAGGCTGGTCTATAACTCACTGTGTAGCCAAGACTATCCTCAAACTCACAGCAATCCTCCTGCCTCACATTCCTGAGAGCCAGAATTACAGGTGTGTGGCACTACCATGCCTGACTCAAACTGGATTTTTTTTTCAAAATGTCTCTTTTCTTCCCGATCTTGCTGGACTGTGTCCAATGGAGTCTTTTCAGGGCCCAAATTCAGGGGTCTGCATTGTTTTGGAGATAATGGAGCAGAGAAAGGAGCCAGGAACCCCACTAGTGATGAGCGTTGAGAAGCTGAGCAAATTCCTGCCCTTTCTGCCTCCGTTTCCCCCATCTCAGGATTCCAAGGAGTGAATTCTAACAGACCAAAGTCTAGCAGAATGGCTTTCTCAAATTTAAGGGACAAAGCCACTCCTCCCACTTACAAATATTAGCTGGAGTTGGGGACAGGACAGTGCAGTGTGGGTGGTTGTACTCAATGACAAAGCTTCATGTCCCTCCAGATCAGGTGTGTGGCAGCAACTGTCAGGGAAACTTGTCTTCAGCTTGTCAGCCAGTCTCTTCAGAGCCTGTCCCCTAAAGTGCTAGCTCCAGAACTCAGTCCCTGAGCCATCTCCCGTTGAGCCAACCTCTCTATGGCTTAGGGTCACCTTACATAATAGCTACCACAGATAGAAAGATCGCTATGCACACTACAGTATCTGACATACATATTGTATCACATGTGGTACCTACATCACAGGATTCTCTTTTTAACCTTTTTGCATTTATTTATTTATTTACTTAGTTATTTATAATTTGCTGTGTATACCATAGCATTCTTGTGGTGTCCAAGAACAACTTGCGGGAATTGGTTCACTCCTTCCACCATGCAAATCCCAGCAATCAAACTCAGGTTGTCACAGGGTCCTTATGAGAATTAAATTGGTTAATCCATGTGAAGAACCTTGTCCATACTGGAGCATTCAAGAAACACATTGTTGGTATTAATATCCAGAGTAATATTAGTATCAGTAACAGACACAACTGTTCCTATTGATTGTCCTGGTCAGAAATTGTGGGATCTTTTCTCCCGTGTCTCAAGCATTGAAAGGCAAATCTCCTTGAGACAGTCAGTGGGGAGGATGCACAACCTCCTGTGCAGCTCACAGATACCCCTACGGCTGTGTGTGTGTGTGTTTCCCTGAGCAGCTTCCCTGGGCTCTGAACTCAGCACAACAGCATCTGGACTAGCGGAGAAGATCAGCTGTGGGCAGCCAGAGACCTAAAACATGGGTGCTCCAGTTGCTATAAAATGGCCCTCACAGACTCATATGTTTGAACACTTGGTCCCTAGTTAGTGGCATTGTTTTTTGGTTTTTTTGTTTTGTTTGGAATGCAGTTGAACCTTTGAGACTGTGGCCTGACTGCAGAAGTGGGTTGCTAAGATTGAGCCTTGAAGGTTATATCTATTTCAGCTTCCAGTCTGTGCTGTCTGCTTCCTTCTCTAACTTGGCCTCATGCTCCTGGAAACATGCCATGAACTCTGCCATGAACTCCACCATGAGCTCCGCCATGAACTCCGCCATGAACTCCGCCATGAACTCCGCCATGGACTCTGCCATGAGCTCTGCCATGAACTCCGCCATGAACTCC
>JAQHUG010000084.1:1177430-1204739 GCA_028555095.1 Dicrostonyx torquatus | reverse complement strand
CTCCGCCATGAACTCCGCCATGAACTCCGCCATGAGCTCCGCCATGAACTCTGCCATGAACTCCGCCATGAACTCCGCCATGGACTCCGCCATGAACTCCGCCATGAGCTCTGCCATGAACTCCGCCATGAACTCCGCCATGGACTCCGCCATGAACTCCGCCATGAACTCCGCCATGAACTCCGCCATGAGCTCCGCCATAAGCTCCACCATGAACTCCACCATGAACTCCGCCATGCCCTGATCACTCCACCATGAACTCTGCCATGTCTTCCTCCCGACAGTAGACTGACTTCTCACACTATGAACCAAGATGAGCCCCTCCTCCCTCCAGTTGCTCCTGCCAGTATCTTGCCATTGCCAGTTCACCATCTGCAGCTTCCAGGAGGTCACTCTCACTGCCCAGCACTAGACACCTGGTTATCTCGGAGTCACGAGTCCAGGATGAATGAGTATCTGCTTCCAGTAGGGACCCAGGGGACAGTGGAGGGTTTGGAGAGGCTACAAAGAGGACTTGGGGTAATTTGAGCATGTGAACTACAACATGCACCTCATGGCTACCCAGCCATGGCGCTGTTGTGGAAAGCTGGGGAACCTTCAGAACTTGTCTTGCTGGAACAACTGGGCCACTGGGGGCAGACTTTGAGATTATATAGTCTGGCCCCACTTCCTGTCTGTCCTGACTGCAGAAGCCATGCTATCAGCCACCTCCCACTCCTCCACCATGCCTTCCCTGCCACGAAGGACTGGGGCCTCAAGTTGTCGTTCAAAAAGAAATCTTCTTTGCTTGAGCTTTCATTAGTTATCTTGTGAGATCGACTATAAGAGCAAGCCATATGAGGGCTGGAGAGATGGCTCAGTGGTTAAGGGTTCCATCTGATCTTCCAGAGGACCTGGGTTCAATTCCCAGCACCCACCTGTGACTCCAGATTCAGGGGATCCCACACCTTCATCACACAGACATACATGCAGGCAAAACACACATAAAGTAAATAAATTATATTTCAAAAAAAGAATCAGACTTAGCTGATCAACACAAAACAAATTCTATAGTATTTTTTAAAAAAATCCAGGTGGTGGTGGCACATGCCTTTAATCTGTAAATTCAAGGCCATACTGGTCTACACAGTGAGTTCCAGGACAGCCAGGGCTGTTACACAGAAAAACCCTTTCTTGAAAGAAACAAAAGCAACAGCAAAAAGGGAAGACCCACATATGTACCACAGTAGGCACCTCTGGGACTGGGGGCTGGCACACCAGCTGTGCTTCAGAATCATCAAGCCAGAGCCTCAGAGGTGAGTTAGGGAGGGCTGGTTCTGAAACTCCGAATGCCTCACAGAAGTTGGTCATCAGGCATCCAGCCGTGTGTGTGTGTGTGTGTGTGTGTGTGTGTGTGTGTGTGTGTGTGTGAGAGAGAGAGAGAGAGAGAGAGAGAGAGAGAGAGAGAGCAATGAATTTAATGAGCTGTTTATAAGAGCATGAGTGAGGGTTATTTCTGCGAGCACGGACAACCTACGATGGCTACGCCACTGAAGAAAACGCCTCACCCTGCTGGTGCAGCCATTACCTTTGCCCAGACTATCTTTGCTATAACAAAAACTTCTCCCCATGGAAAAACAGCCTTGGGAAACCAATGTTGTCGTACACACGCCACAAACCGGGCCAGACAGGGCAGTCGGCTTGAGTCCTGCCTTCTCGCCACAGGTGAGGGTAGCCAGAGTCTGGCTCTACCACATTCCACCAAAACTCATTCCCTTCATCTTCAAAATGGGCCCTGGGCCCTGTGGGTCCCCAGGCTCCAAGAAGAAAGGACGGGACCATCCCATGAACTTCAGGTCACATCAGCACTAGCTATCCTGGACTTGCCTGCTGGCCCAAACCACGGATACCTGTCCCTCAAAAACAGTGCCCATCCCCAAGGGCACATGGGTACCAGTACATCCTCAGTCTCTGATTCCTACCAGGTGGCTCTTCGTACATCCCTAAAGAAGGAGCTGTCAAGCTCCTTTCCTGAAATCGCTCAGCACCATCGGCAGAGGCCAAGCCACACCTCAGTTCCATGGCTGTCCTTCATCCTTTTTGTTGTTGTTGTTGTTGTTATTTTTCAAGACAGCGTTTCCCTGTGTGTCTCTCTGACAGTCTTGGAACTCACTCTGTAGACCAGGCTGGCCTCAAACCCACAGAGATCCACCTGCCTCTGCTTCCCAAGTGCTGGGTGCACCATCACCATGATGGACGCCAGTGCCTGACCTCAGGATAATTTCAAGGAGAATGATGGATTGCTGGACCCTGGGCTTCTCCCAGGTTTGGGGACGTAAGGGTTGCCGTGGGAGTTTCTTCTGTATACCTGTCTGTTGTAGACTTGGATTCACCGTCAAAGCCAGAAACATTATTCCAGGATCTGGGGGTGAAAAAGAACCGCTAATACTCCCTTCTTCCTAAAAGTAGAAAGATTTCACTTTACGGTGTAGTCACACTGCCCTCTGCTGGACAAATTTAGCATGACAAAGAGGACTTGTAGGCATTAGCTTCTATGCAAGCGCATGGTAAGTACTCAGTGTTTGTTTTATTTAGTTATTAGCCATGAGCACCCTGGGCATCAGAGAAGGAAGAATGGAGTTTGGTCTGAGAAAGGCAAGAATACAGAGGCCCTAGACCAGGCTTAGGAAGTGAACAGAATCAGGCAAGGCTGAAGGAAAAGGGTGTGGGACCTGGCGGAGGAGCCAGAAGGACATATGCCACTTCCTGCTAGAAGCTAATGTCCAGGGGTTCTGCTTACAGGTGGATGGTGAAGCTGCTACGTACACCCTGGGGGCCCTCCCACTGCAAGGCTCTGGCCAGCCCAGTCACCTGAGCGTGCACCTATGTGCTGAGTTCGCTGTCCCTGCTCCCGGAACAGACCCCTCGCAGTCCCCAGAGCCTGCACTGTGAGCTCCTCTGACTCAGCCTGACTGAAGCTCTACTGGACTGAATCTCAAATGAGCCAACGTGACTTTGCTGTGTCCAATTCCATCGAGATAAGAAAACCCCACAAGAAGTCATTGAGAGAGTTAATAATTTAACAACGCAATAGACCTTGTAATTAAAAATAAGCTGAAGGAGGCCACAAAGTGATTACAGCCATGTTTCAAGGGCCAATTACATCTGACTCGCTAAGTCAGAAAAGAGAAAGGGAATGGGGCCCACCAGGCCTCAGGGCAGGTCACCAAACACAAGTGTAACTTCTAGTCCATGCAAACACCTCGGGTGCACATGGTCAATACTGGCAGACATCTCTTTTCCCCAAGGCACTTGGACCTGTCCCCTCTCCCATGTCCCTTCTCTCTTTTCTGGGGCATTTCTGGAAAATCTCTCAAGCTTCGCCCCGCCCCACCCTTTTTGCCTCCCCTCCCTGGTGAGCTCTAGCAAATATTATCCAATGGCCTCCTTGTTTTCTGTACCACACCAATGAATAAACCAGTGTTCTCTCCCCAAGCCCAGTATCCATGCCTACCCCGCTGAGAACAGGGGGGTAGCCTTGCAGCCATGGCCCACACCAGAGCTACTGGCCCCCTGAGGATCTATGCAGTTTTCTCTGTCTCCATAGAGGCAGTCCAGTGACCCACTCTACCCTCAAATTACAGCATCCAACTGGGTTCAAATATTTGTATTTGGAGGCTTTCGGGAATGTAATTTCCAGACCTAATTGTTTTCTTTAATTTTTAATGCATAAACTTCTGTCATCTTCATTAATCCTGGTCATCACATCACAGCTATTTCCTCCCTAGAAATAAATATGTCTTCTGATAAGCCTCGGCTTGTCCATGGAAGACACCATGCATATAAACATCACCCTGCCAGGAGTGATGGAGAAAAGGGTTACAGCGGGAGGTGCAGAGAGCAAAGGTGGGCAGCAGGGCAAGGAATGGCCAAGGGGCATACCACACTGAACCCCAACCTGGCGGCTTTATTCACCAACGTGTCCAAAACAACTCCTCAAACGACAGCCCTACCTTCTTCTCCTTTTCTATATTGGAGTCAGAGGACCAAAGACCATGACAACAAAGGAAGTCAGAAGTATAACTACACGATGCAGTGAGGAAGTCAGGCCTGTGCTTCTGCAGGCCTAGCAGCTTCCTGAAGCCTGAGACACAGGGCATTTCAGACCCCCCCTTCATGAAAAAGTGAAGTTTCAGAGAAACTTCAGACACAGGAACCACAAGACCCATGCCAATTCCTGCCCCAGTGTACGGGGCACAGGAAAGAGAAACCTACCCACAGGGTGGGGGTGTGGTGCTAGAAGGCTACTGCTCCCACAGAGCAAGTCTGGGTCCCAGGGCCCATACCAGGGGGTTTACGTACCACACCAGCTCCAGGAGATCCAATGCACTCTTCTGGGTTCTGTGAGCATCGACACGCACATGCACACAGACACACACATACACATATGCACATGTGCACACACATATAATTAAAAATAAATCTTACTGCCAGGCAGTGGTGGTGCACTCCTTTAATCCCGGCACTCAGGAGGCAGAGGCAGGTGGATCTCCATGAGTTTGAGACCAGCCTGGTCTACAAAGTGAGTTCCAGGACATCCACGGCTGTTACAGAGAGAAACCCTATCTCAAAAAATCAATAAACAAACAAATAAACCTTATAGAAAGAAACCCAGAGAGAGATTGAGGAGATTGAAGATGCCGAGAGGCCAGGACCAGCCACCCTCACGGCAGCTGTCCCTTTCCAAAACACCAAGTGGTCCATATTCTGTGTTCTTCAAAGAAAGGAAGTTCACTGTAAGACTTTTTCTCAATTGTCTTTGGTGCTAAGACTTGACCAGAGAGCAATTTAAGTGCTGAGGCTTGAAGAATCTTGCCCTTGCCCGTGCCCTGTATGTGTAACTCAACCCAAGGTTGGCTTGGTACACGCGATCATTAGATGCCTTTGGTGTGAATGGGCTGCCTATGGGTTCCTGGGGCTGAAGGAGATGCCAAGCTCTCATTACTCTGTAGGTACAGTATGTCTTGGTGCCAGGCTCTGTGCTGGTGTTTGACTTGGCTGAGCCACCTTCCTAATGAACTCAAAGACATCCCTTGTGGACCCCTTCTTCTGGAACACTGCTTGTTGATATGTGGTTTTCTGCCTGCAGGCCCAAAGCCAAGAGCCTGGCTTATGTGTCAAAGGCATTCAGCAGGAAAGTACCCCAGTATGCATGCCTTAGAGAAGACTGTTTCCATCCCCCCTCCACGGAGCACCAGGACAGCCTCCACCTCGGCCTCCTCATTGTAAACAGGCAGAATCGGATACTTAATGAGAGCCAACAGACTTTCTTGTTGACAAGGCCAATGACTCCCAGGATTCCAAATACTCTTACCACCAAAGGTCATGTAGGGGAACTGCCTTTGCTTAGAGTATGACTGTGAAAGCTCTCACACACACATTCTCCAACCCAGCAAGGCATTGTATTGCTGCTCGTGGGCACCTGACTGAGGGAGGCTGGCTCCTCCTCATGCCAGTCTCAGCACCTCTACCAATGCATGGTTCACTTCATCCAGAAATAACCTGCAAAAGGGAGTTAGGGAGAAGTTGGGGATGTAGCTCAGTTGGTGGAGTGCTCACCTTCTATGCACAAAGCCTTGGGTTTGGACACCTCCCCCCCAGCACAGCATAACCAGGCCTGGTGGCATGTGTCTGGAATACCAGCACTTGGGAGATAAAGGTAGAAACAGGAGCATCAGAAGTTCAAAGTCATCCTTAACTACATAGAGGTCAGCCTGGGTACCTGCCTCAACAGGAGGAAGGGGAAGGAGATGAAGGAATGGGAGGGTGGAAAGAAGGGGAGGAGAGACGGGGGGGAGGGGAGAAAGCTCAACGGTGGAGTATGGTCCTTCTACCATACCACAAACAGCTATAAAAGAGGGGCCAGTGAAACAGCTCACAGGCAAAGGTACATTCCATGCAAGTCTGGAGACTTCGATCTCTGAAACACACAGAAGTGGAAAAGGAGAGCCGGGCGGTAGTGGCACACACCTTTAATCCCAGTACTTGGGAGGCAGAGGCAGGCGGATCTCTGTGAGTTCGAGACCAGCCTGGTCTACAAGAGCTAGTTCCAGGACAGGCTCCAAAGCCACAGAGAAACCCTGTCTCGAAAAAAAAAAAAAAAAGAGTGGAAACGGAGAGTCAACTTCACAAGTCGCCTCTGCCCTCCGAGCTCCGAATGTGCCTGCAGCGCACACATCCACATACATACCATGTACACACACAATAATAAACAGATTATTTTTAAAAAAAAACAAAAACTAGAAATAAAATTAACAGAGCCTACAGGACCCATGTGGGACTCCAATATAGGCATTGTGGAAGTCCCAGAAGTAGAGAGGCAAGAAGGAATAAAAGAATATTTGAAGAAATAATGACCAAAAAGCTTCCCACATTGGACTAAGAACTCAGCACTCAGGAGGCAGAGGCAGGCAGATCTCTCTGAGTTTGAGTTCAGCCTGTCTACAAGCAAGTTCCAGAATAGCCAGGGCTGCACAGAGAGACCCTGTCTCAAACCATGAACCCATGCATCAAGGCAGTAGCTCACCAAACTCCAAGTAGGATGAATTCAGGAGACCCTCGCCACCATGACACACTAGACCAAGCTGTGAAAAGAAAACGATGAGGACCTTGAAGAAGCAGGAGAAGCAACTCACCAATGCAAGGGACACCAACAAGGTTACAGGCAGGGTCTCATCGGAGGCTCAGGAAACTGAAAACGAAGCCACAACTAAGGTGCTGAAAGAGCTGCTGGCGGCGACACACATCCCAGCACTTGGGAGGTTGAGGCAGAAGGACTGTCTGAGCTACATGGTGAGGACAAAGGCAGCCAGGTCTGCATAGCAAGATCCTGTGCTCGGCATCTAAGAGCACTTGCTGCTTCTCCAGGGATTCCAAGTTCAGGTCCCAGTGCCAACATCAGGTGGTTCACAAATGCCTATAACTCCAGCCCAAGGAATCCAGCTCCCCACTCCTGGCTTCTGTGAGAAAGAAGCGAAAATAAAGCCAATGAGATGGTCCAGCAGGTAAAGGCATTTGCCACCAAGCCTGATGATCTAAGTTCAATCCCTGGAACCTATATGATCAAAGAGAAAAAGTGACTCGTACACTGTTGTAAATAGGGGAGAGGTGTGGGTTGTGTTCCCAGCGCCTGGCTCCCAAGCCCCCAGCTGCTGGCCCACTCAGCCGCTGGTTGCTGGTTATGCCCGAAATAACCACATGAGACCTGTATTAATTTAAATACTGCCTTGCCCATTATCTCTAGCCTCTTCCCGGCTAGCCCTCACCTCATAAACTAACCCATTATAAAAGTCTGTATGTCACCACGAGGTGGGTGACTTACCGGATGGATCTACGGTACTTCCATCTGCGGCGGGATCTTCCTGGCGACTGGCTCTGACCCAGTCTTCTTCCCAGCATCCTCTTTTCTTTTCCCCGCCTATCTAAGTCCTGCCCTATTAAATGGCCCGGCAGCTTTTTTATTTAACCAATCAAAGCACAGAAATACAGATGAACCCTCCTTCAGTACACTTTGTCCTATGATGTCCACATGTGCACACACAAAATAAATCTGAACAAACAAATAAACAATAGACCTTGCCTCAATAAACTGAGACAAGAGAAGTGGGGAGGTAGGGAGGGAGATGGGGAGGCAGGGAGGCAGGGAGGGAGGGAGGTCAGTTAAGACATTCACAAATTAATAAAAGATGAAAGATGTCTGTAGACGTGGTAGCAATGGTGGTGGTGGGATGGTGATGTTGGTGACACTGGAAGTCACTATGATGGTGGTGATGGCACGGTGATGACAGCCATGGTGGTGGTGAGGGTGATAGTGATCATGGCGAGGGTGTGGTAGCTGTGGTGATAATGGTGCCATAGGAGAGTATTTCAGAGGGTTTCTAGTCTAGGGATGGAATCACTGCTCATGGGTATGTCTGCCCCACTGGGTGCTGTCCACAAGCTCTCTAGGTGGCCCACGCCATCCTCCCCATCTCTAGCATTATGAGACTTGTTATATTTGAGACAACATTCCACTATGTGACTCAGGCTAGCCTTGAGCTCTCAATCCTGCCTCAGTTTCCCACATACTAGGATTACAAGCTTATGTTACAAACCTTGTAAAATCTTTATAAAGATGGTTTTTTAACTTATTTTATGTGTCGAAGTGTTTGCCTACATATATGACTACTGTACCACATGCATGCTGGTACCCACAAAGGCCAGAAGAGGGTGCTGGATCTCCTGGAACTGTAGTTAGAGAAGTTTGTCAGCTGCCATGTGGGTGCTGAGACTCAAGCCTGAGTCCTCTGGAAAAGTAGCTCTTAACCACGGAGCATTTCCCCAGGATTCTTTATTTTAACTATGTTTATTATTTAGCCATTAATCCCATCACTCAGAAGACAGAGGCAGGCAGATCTCTGAGTTCAAGACAGAGAGGGTTCCAGGACAGCCTGAGCAGTGTTACACAGAGAAACCCTGTCTCAAAAAGAAAAGTGTATTATTTTTAACTAAGTGTGTCTGTGTGTGGGCAGATGCCTGCAGCACTCAGATGAGGGCATCAGATTCCCTGGAGCTGAAGTTGACAGTTGTGAGCAGCCACGTGGGTGCTGGGAACTGAACCTGGGTCCTCTGCAAACAGGACCCAGCAGGTACTCTCTTTTGTGCTCTACTGTAGCTTTACTTATTGTATTTATTGTGTATAAGATATGTGTATGTGAAGAATGCACGGGCCATGCATGTATGTGAAGGCCAGAGGATAAGTTTAGGGAGTCAGTTCTTCCACCATGCAGTCTTGGGGATCAAACTTTACTTGTCAGACTTGGTAGCACCCACTTTGACCTGCTGAGTCCCTTTCTAGCTCGAATACTCTTTTCCCCCATAGCCGGCAGGGTGGCTGTCCACAGACATTACCATCCTTCTCCCGTTGCAAAGCTGTTCATGTGTGTACACCATATGTGTGTAGCACTGGTAGAGTGCAGAGGAGGGCATGTGATCCCCTGGATCTGGAGTTCCAGACTCTTGTTAGCAGCCATGTGGACAGTGGGAATTGAACCCGGGGCCTCTGGAAGAACAGTCAGTGCTCTTAACCACTGAACCATCCCTCTAGCTTGCCTTGCATTCTTTCTTAAAGCCATTTTCTTCACTTATTTGAAGTTACTCTACCCTAACAAAGTGTTTCAACAATTAAAAAAATAAAGACATCACAACTATAAACATATGTAAGTTAAACAACAGAAGCCCAGAATGTATGAAGCAACCTGTGGACAAAGAGGAACTAGACAGCGCAGTAATAACTGGAAAGTTCCACAGACCACCTCATTAATGGATAGAGGAACTAAATGAAAGAGCAGTAAATGGGGCTGGAATATGGCTCAGCAGTTAAGAAAATGTACTTCTTAAACCCGCATAATTCCTAACTACATTTTAAGTATTTCTCCTTATACTTATAGATAAGAACAGGTCTCACCCCTCATTAAGAACATCAAGCAACAGATGGGGACCATTACAGAAAAACCACAACCATCAAAATGCAGAAAGCATGTGACCCTGTGGTGCCCAGTGAGGGCCTCGGATTCCCTGAGCTGAACACAACTGAAATTTACAACAAACTTGTCTCTAAGCCGATGACTCTGGGACAACGGCTACCATAGGCTCACGGAGGTGGCACTATTTGAAAGGATCAGGACGGGTGGTCTGGGAGGAAGTGTTGTCACTGGGCATGGGCTTTGACCTGCGGTTCACTCTCTGCCTGCTGCCTGTAGATCCAGATGTAGAACTTTTGGCTCCTTCTCCAGCACCATGTCTGCCTGTGTTCTGCATGCTTCCTGCCATGACAGTAATGAACTAAACCTCTCAACCTGTAAGCCAGTCTCAATTAAATAGTTTCCTTTATAAGAGCTGGTGTGGTCACAGTATCCTAAGACAGCAGAAAGGTTGTAATGGCCAGAAGACCATAAGTTTGCAGTGTGGCTGCATCTCCTAGAAATGTCAGAGAAGCTGTATCTGTCAGGCCTCATCAACATGGCTGCCTAAACAATACCAGGACAAGGACACACCAATAAACACATTAACATGGAACAGAAAAATCTTAGGGCCTCAACCCTGAATAAAGAACTACAGGCAACTAAAGAATTAGTTTAGCTGAGCTGAAAAAGGCAGAATGTGTGCACCTGAGAGCAACCCTGCAGCTTGCATCTTGCTCAGTCCTCACTCCCCAAGCAGAGGAGCCTAAAGTCAGTTTCTCTTTCCTCCCACCTCTCTCCATTCCTCTCTCTCTCTCTCTCTCGCTCTCTCTCTCTCTCGCTCTCTCTCATCCCTTTCCCTCCGCCGGCCCATTGGTCCCTGGCCTTGTTTCAAGACGGAGAAGAATGAGACTGGAAAGCTTTCTCCATCTATCACCTAGCAGGGTCACACACATCTGGAAGACTCAGCACAGCACAAACCTAACCCTGACCAACTGTGTGCCTCAGGAGCTCTAGGACTATAGCCCACTCCTGCACATCTGCCTAAACAACTCCATCTGGTGGGCCCAAGGCTTGTGCTGGCCCCTTCTGTGGCCAGGTAAAAAATGTCTCCACCTACAATGTCTTTGGAAACAATCCACTTACTTTCCCCAATAGCTCTATGAACTAATCACTCAGTACAAAGCTCAAATGTGCCCAGCACTGGCTTCAACCCACACTCCTCCTTTCCCTCCATGACTTCCTCATCTGATTTCCCAGCAGATGACCTAAGAACAGCATGAACCAGGACTACCTCAGCTCCAGAGAGGATGGAGCATCATGGTCAGGACTACCTCAGCTCCAGAGAGGATGGAGCACCATGGACCAGGACTACCTCAGTTCCAGAAAGGGTAGAGCACCATGGATCAGGACTAGCCCAGCTCCCGAGAGGATGGAGCACCATGGACCACCTCAGCTCCAGAGAGGATGAAGAGGCATGGACCAGGACTACCTCAGCTCCAGAGAGGATGGATCAGCATGGAACAGGACTACCCCAGCTCCAGAGAGGATGGAGCACCATGAAATGGGACCTTGGCTCCAGAGAGGATGGAGCATCATGGACCAGAACTACCTCAGCTTCCATGAGGATGGGACATTTAAGTCAGCCCTTGAGATACCTCTCTTCCTCCCAAGAAACAGACATGAACGTATTGACTTCTCCCTAAGACTGAAAATGGGAGAATTCAGCCTGGAGGCCAGATCTAGCAGGGGAATCCAGCACAGGCCCTGTAACTCCAAGGCACACTGATAGCACCCAAGGGCACTATCTCCCTGAGGAGTCTCAGGTGCCAGTGCTATCCACCTAAGCACCAGGAAATGTGGCACAAAAGAAGGGTGACAGGCATGTCAGGACGTGAGTCAGCAGAAGACAGTGTCTCTGGAGTTCTCTACTAGGTTTCGCTACAAAAGTATTCGGGCAATAGATGGCTCTGTGAATAGGGGCCTTAAAGGCCACTTGTGAGCAGGCAATAAACATGCCTGGGCTCCAGCAGGGTTGCAGGAGCACTAGGCTTAGGGCTCATCAGGTAGAAACTGCTGCTTGCCCCAGATTAGACCTCAGCAACATAGACAGCAGGCTACCACCACAGGATGCTAAGGAGACCCGTTGGCAAGGCCCCCACTCTGATCCCAACATCTCCCCTCCTAAGTGAAAGAACACAAATGAACAGAGCCCGAGCTAAAGACTGCAACACTGTGAATCTGTGAGTTCTGCCCTGTCAGGCTACACAAATCTCAACTGCTTCATGGGGATCCCATAACGGGTACAAGCTGCTGCAGGATCAAACCAGACAGAAAAACTCAAGTGCAGCCTCCTCAACACACCCGTCAAATCCAAATACCACAGGTGTCACTCTGAAGGCTGGCTCCTACCTACCCTGCAGGCAGGTGTGTCCTCACTGCTAGCAGCTGCAGTAGACCAGGTAATAACTATACAACCCTGGGAGGAGCCAGGGGCTGAATTGCTTCTAATTCCTCAAGTACTGTAATTTAAATAAAGCTTAAAGGAATGTGGGAGCTGCCAGGCTGGGGGTGGGGAAAGCAACAGCCACTTCCCGGTAAAGCAGTCTGTGGAACAATCCACACGAGCAGCCCTCACCCCAAAGATACCCTAGCCATGCCAGGCATGGCGATACATGCAAGATCTTGTCTCAAAAAATGAAAGACAGACAGAAAGACATTATTAAGATAGGTCTGCCCACAGACAAACACTGCTTCCTCTTGCCTGACAGGTTTTACCACGTGCCTCTTCAGCTAACAAAGAGAGGAGCCATGCAGTGCCAACCCTGGGCAGAGGTTCCAGGTGGCCAGTCTGGATCCATCAGTGCTGAGGTTCAAATGTGGATCATGGGTTCCTCCCCTAGCAGCTCAGGTGCCTGTCTGACTCCAGCATGACCTGGTACTCCCAAAGTCGGAAGCTACTGCAGGCAGCACCAAGAGGTTCCTGGGAAGCCCAAATCTGCCACCAGGGCTAATCCTCCTAGTCTGGGCAGCTTCACACAGGCAAGGAGCCCACGCCTGGAAAGCCTGCACTGACCTGCACCTGCAAGCCTTTTTTTGCCATCCCAGGTTGCTGGTGTTAGCAGATGTCAGCACCCAGTGAGAAACTGGACCTAAGGAAGCATTCAGAATGTAAGTGGCATCCTAGAGGCAGAGTTCCTTGGCTAAACAGGCCTTGCAACAACTGGCTGGAGCTCACTTCCTCCCAGCACAGGCCTGCTGTAACCACCAAAAGTCAGCACTGTAATAAACACACTGACAAAAGCACAGATTTACATCTTTGCCATTTATTTCTTAAAATCTTATTCAAAATATTAAATAATACAATTTCAAATATGAAAAAAACTACTGCAATAAAACAGTCCAGGTACATTTCACTATGCTGCCCATCCTTCGGACAGTCACCTGTCCCTGAAGGGGAGGACAGCACTGCTGCTTCCGTGCTCACACCGGGAGCGTGGCTGCTGGCTTGCCTGGGCTCTGCTGAGCATACAGTGAAGGCTATGCTTTCTGGAGAGCTGCAATGAAGCTCGGTAGTCAACCATGGTTCAAATCACACATTTACATTCTGATCAACTCTAAAAAACAGGCTAACATGAAATACAGTAAAGAATTCCAGTTCAGGGAGGGGAGGCAACATAATAAAACATGGCAGGGAGTCTGAATGTCACTGCTATATTCAGATTATCACGTTAACTGCAGGATCGAGATACGGTATCATTTAAGTAATAATGGTCTCTAAAGTCTCTTCAAATTTACTGTGCAGCAAGAAACAAACTGAAAAAACTCTGGAGTTTTAAACTCTGCTCATCGCCTGAACCCTTGGAACCGGGGCTGAAATCAAATACTGACTGACGTAACTGTTGTTTAACCAGCTTCCACCGAAGCTCCATCCAGTAACCTAGCCAATGGCTGATATCACCTATCATCTCGGCTGCCTTCACTGGGAACTGCAGGCTATTTTGCAGGAATTCCTAAACTAGTGTGATTAGTGAAGCAGCAGCCACATTATCTTACACTGTCCTAAGTGCCAAAAAAAATCCAAAGCAGTTTTCTTTTTAATAATTACATTTATTTACTATGTGTGTATAAGCATGTGTGTGTAGGTGCACGAATGCCATGGCACACATGTGGAGGTCAGAGAACAAACTGCAAGAACTCACTCTCTCCTACCATGCAGGTCCTGGGGACTGAACTCAGGGTGTCAGGCTTGGCTGCAAGCGCCCTCACTGACTGAGCCCACCTTACCATCCGTCCTTCAAAGCAGTTCTGAAAGAGTGGCAAACATGTTGCTGTAAAACAAAGCAATATATCATGATATCCTTGTATATTAAAGTTTGGTACCACACACAAACAAAACTGTTTGAAAATAGGCTATTTGGAAGTGGGTGGGGCAGCCACACCTGTAGTACCAGCATTTGAGAATCCAAAGCAAGACAACCAACTGTTCGAGGCCAGCCTAGGCTGTTTAGGAAGACCCCCATCTCAAAAATTACAAATAAAATAACAGAAAGAGGAAAACAGCATTTGGACTGCAGTGAGTGATGAAAACCAGCAATGCTGGGCCCCATGAGACATTAGTTCTGGTTTGGGGTTTTTCAAAGGGAACAGTGCTGCCAGAGGCACAATAAATGGAAAATAATTACTACAAAAAATATACAATAAGGTTTAACTCACACTTCAGATACCTGATTGAATCTAACTCTAAAGAACAGATTAAAAAATTATATACTCCTTGTTTGTGACATTTAGTTCCTAAAGCACCAAGGCAAAAGAGAGGGCCCCCTCTTGGTTAAGTGCCACTTGCCTGTGGCAGAATTCTGCACGACATCATATAAAAGTCAAGCAAATAAAATGACAGAAGAAGCAGACTCCAATCACAGTGCTTTAGAAAATATAATCATTGGTGATCTTCAGAGAAGGCATGGCCTCATTCACATTCTGGTCTAAACGACGGTACTCCACCGTTTTGGAACACAGGCCATCACGCCACTTCCTGCTTTGAACCAGGAGGAAAATCTGAAATAAAACAAGGCAATTAGACATGCCAAGGAGAAAACTCATCTGGTAACGGTTTTGTAACAAGAGCAGGATCTTGCTTAGGCTTTGGGACACAAAAACTAATTATCACAATAATAAAATGACACCCGTTTCCAGCCTGTGAACAAGGCTGCATGACGCTTCTCAGTGGGCATGGGGTGGAGACCAGAAGACTACCTGCCCCCCGCCCCCAAAGTGTCAGCATACAGCTCGGGTCAGTTAACAAGGGACTCCAGGGGTTTGTCTGCTGCTTTCTGTCACTGGGTCACCAACACTCAGAGCTAAAAGACATTCTGAAATTAACTGGTCCGTGTTGTCATTTCTCAGGTAAGAAAATTAAGGCCTCAACGAGGAAGACAGACAGCTTAAGTCACAAGAAGCACACTCTCAAGAGCATTATACATCAAGGAAGCTGTACCTGAGCTCTTCTAGCATTCTGAAAGGAGCGTCTCCCCCATTATGCCTAGGTTATTAGGTTATTCCTTAACCCAGGAAAGCAATTCCAGCACAGACATGATCATCATGAACCAATAGGATCAGAGCACAATCAATTATGCAAATATAAAACCATATTTTTAAATAGTGTTATGGTGCCTAAGTGGACAGGGAAACCACATGAGACCTCAACCCTACACAAAGAAATACAGGCAACTAAGAAATGTTGAGAAATGGAAAGAGCACACCAATTGCTTATTCAATACTAAACAGTCAGCTCTGAAAACATATATAAGTCAGGCAGTAGCACGTCTTTAATCCCAGCACTCAGGAGGCAGAGGCAGGTGGATCTCTGTGAGTTCGAGGTCAGTCTGGTCTACAGAGCTAATTCCAAGACAGTTAGGGCTGCACAAAGAAACTCTATCTCAAAAAACAAAAACAAAAAACAAACAAACAAAAAAAAAAAACAAAATTACAGCATGGGCTGGAGAGACAGCTCAGTGGTTAAGAGCACTGCCTGCCCTTCCAAAGGTCCTGAGTTCAATTCCCAGCAACTACATGGTGGCTCACAACCATCTGTAATGAGATCTGGTGCCCTCTTCTGGCCTGCAGACATACATGCAGACAGAATACTGAGAATACATAATAAATACATAAATCAAAAAAAATTATAGCATGTAGCCGGACTGTGGTGGTGCACACCTTTAATCCCAGCACTTGGGAAGCAGAGGCAGGTGGATCTCAGTGAGTTTAAGGCCAACCTGCTCTACACAATGAGTTCCAGGACAGCGAGGGCTACACAGAGAAACCCTGTCTTGAGAAAGAAAAAAAAAAAAATTATAGCATGCATGTATATGTATATTTGTGGACCAGAAATACACTAAAATATATTTTAATGCTCTGAGTAGCAGCTTAAATTTTCTTTTTTTTCTAAAGTCTTCAGATTTCTGAATTTTCTACATTAAACATATTGTTCTGGGCATCTGGCTTTTTTTATAGCCAGGTTCATTTATTTATTAATCTAATTACTTACTTATTTATTGTCAGAAGCTCTGGAACTGGAGTTATAGGCTATGAACCACCACGTGGGTGGAGGGAATCGAAACCTAGTCCTCTGCAAAACCAACCGATGCTCTTAATCACTGAGCCATCTCTCCATCCCTGGTTCTTTGTTTAGTTTGAGACACACAGTTTTGCATACTCTAGTTTAGCCTTAAACAACAGTGGTCCACCTGCCTTTACCTCTACCTTCCACGTATCAAGATGCCAAAATTACAAGCATGTACCTACCACTACACCTGGCTATACATAAAGACCTTTTATTTCCTCCCTTTTTTGCGGGGAGGGGGGAGAGTTTGAGGGGCATAGTCTTAAATATATTATCCCAAGCTAGCCTGACCCTCAATATGAAATCAGAGATGACAATGAACAACCTTGAATCTTTGGTCCTCCTGATTCTCCTGTTACTACAGAAGCATGCTTCGTGCACAGGTTTATGTAGTGCTAGGAAGTGAGCCCAGGGCTTTATGGATGCTAAGAAAGCACTCTATCAATGGAGCTGCATCCTCAGCCCAATCCTCATACAACCAGAAAATAACATTACTGTCAAATCATTGTCAATACATAATAAATTAAAAGGAATATTCATTTAGTATTCTTGCCCCACAAGTATTCCCACCAAACTATCATTACTAAATTAAGAAATGCAAGATGGGGTGGGAGAGATGGCTCAGTGGTTAAGAGCATTGCCTTCTCTTCCAAAGGTCCTGAGTTCAATTCCCGGCAACCACATGGTGGCTCACAACCATCTGTAATGGGGTCTGGTGCCCTCTTCTGGCCTGCAGGCATACACACAGACAGAATATTGTATACATAATAAATAAATATTTAAAAAAAGAAAAGAAAAAGAAATGCAAGACAGATGAGGAGCGCACGCCTTTGGAAGGGAGACAGAGACAAGTGGATATCTGAGTTCAAAAGTCAGCTTGATCTACACAGTGAGTACCATACAGCCAGGGCTACATAGCAAGACCCTGTCTGAAAAATAAGTAACTCGCTAGACTTTGGTTTCATTCATTATGGGGGGGGGGGGAGTAATTTCCTAGAAGCACATGGAGCATTATCCCTAAGTTGTCTAATGTACCAGAGCCACAGCTTCACTAGAAATGTTACCGTTTTATCACCACGGTCAGCCCGACTGAAAGGATTTACACAGTATGGCTAAGACAATGGAGCACTACAGAAGGGGCTAAAATCCCAACTTACCTTCCTTTTGTTGTGGTATGTTACATAAACAACGGCTGCGCAGAAAGCAAAAATAAGGAGATGGAAAAAGAAATGGCTATCTTCTCTGTTTGGGGGCGGGAGCTTCACCACCTTCACTGAGTCTTCAAAGCCCCTGAAGTGCCTGTCCTCTCTGCTTATCTCTATGTTTATATTATCATCAGGCTCCTCATCCCTGGGGTTGGTGGTCCAGTCGTAGTCTGGCTCTCCGTAGTCCCCATTGTCCAGAGTGTCTTTGGCTGTGGATGGGGAACTGTTGAGCGCCAGAAGATCCTCCTCCTCCATGCTGGGATCTTCATTGCTATCAGCCTCGACCTGGGACACAGAAGGAGCAGTGGAGAGGGTGGGTGCCACAGAGGTGCCTCCATTTCTCTCTGTACTGGCTGGCGGAGGAGAAGTGGTGCTGATCTGGGAAATAGAAGGTTCGGTACTATTTCTAGGTGTCAGTGCAGCTGGAGGAGAAATAGTGGGGTTGTGTGGCGGGTTCTCTGGAATATCTGAAAAACAAAAGCACCCCGACATTGCCAACTTTTTTTCTACTAAGAGAAAATAGGATTTATTAATTTTCTTACTAAGCATTTCTCTTCAGTATAATAATTCCTGCAGCTTTCTCTTAAGATCCAGTGAAGTCTCAATGGCCAGCATTCTATTACATTTCTTCTTGGTCAATTAATCTCAGGTAATAATTGTTTTGCTCAGTAACAGATTGAACAAAGCAAAAAACTCACTGCGGCACAGTCTGCTACTCAAAGAGTAAGCAAACATTTGATTTCAGGACGGGCAAAGTCAGCACATACAACCTACTGTTTCCCTTTACCAAAGAATGGATTTCAGCCAGTCTTGTCCATGCTCCACTTCACCCCCATAGCAGAAAGAGAGGAGGCTAATCCTGGGTCAAGTGAGTCACAGAAATCACCTACTACACACACACACACACACACACACACACACACACACACGCACGCACACAAGCTAGAACTAAGCACACTATGAGACAGGTACTTAGAAACTGCCTTTGCTAAAAACCACTGGCCCCTTAACTGGAGCCCAGAAAATGACCAAGCTTAAAAGCCTTCATGTCTCTGTGTCCTACTTCCCTCTGCAGGTAAGATAAGCACTCAGGACGGGCTGTCTAGTCCCCATCATCCCCTTCAAGGCTGCAAGCAGAGAATTAAGTCACTGCCCTAACCCTGCAGGAACTCAAGTCTGCTGAGCAGACCCTCCAAGGACAGACCCTCCATGGCCCACTGGGGAGACGGTGCACACCGAAACAGAAGTGCATCCCCCAAACCACCACGTCTCCTCAAGCAATAGGATTTTCTGACCACCTTGCAGAACCAAACTAGAGACAAGAACCCCAGACCACACCCTGACCAGGATGTTCAGTTATGCGCAATCTGCCCCCTCTCTGCCCCATGCATAAACTTAAAAGTTTTTAGGATCCTGAAAACAGGACTTTGGGGTCACTATGCCCCTTTCTTGGTTTCTACCTCTTCCCACTATGGCCACACTAATTCTCTGCTTTACCAGTCCTTGATCTAATTTGCATATTGGGGATAGGTGGCAGAGCCTAGTTTGCCAGGACAGCCAGAGTCCAGGCTTTTACTCTAAAAATTCCTGTTTCAAGCACATAACCAGCACACAAGGCTACAGACACGTTGTTGACAGCATTTCTAAGTCATTCTTGAAGATTCTTCAAAAATAAAAATAAATAAATAAATAAATAAATAAAAAACACCAAAATTCTAAGGGATGGGAATCAGAAACTAGAACTTGCAAGCTAAGTTCCAGCCTATTTTTTAAAAAGGCAGCCTCTGGGTGAAAAATGAAGCCAAATGCTTGCACAATCTTCCAGCCTGTGCCTCTACTTCCTCAGGGAGCTTTGCTAAGGTACAGCTAAGCCTTTCACAGAAGGAACGCCACACAGTAGAGAGGACCAATGTGATCTAGTCCAGAGGGCAGCTGCTGAAGCTGAACAGGCCAGTCTCTAGCTGAATGTCGCCTCTGCTGAAGAACTTTGGGGCCACCTTTAATTACTCTTCAAACAAACAAACATACCTTGTTATGTGTGCTCTAAACCTTCAGCCTATAAAGACAGGTCCCAGGCCTTCACAAATATGCTCATGCACAGAAAACAACTGTTCATATGAATACTGTCTCTTTTAAGTAACACAGTTGACATCTATTTTGTACACAGAAAAGGGGACAGGGTCAAGTCTCCCAGAAAAATACTTTCTAACAACAAAAATCGTTTCAAAAGACAGTAGGATTAGGGATATAGCCTAGTATATGTGGGGCACTAGGTTTGATTCCTAGCACCACAAAAATAAATATTAAATATTAAGATAGTAAATTAGAGCCAAGCATAGCAACACACACATGCGATGCCAGCATGGAGCAGAGGAGGCAGGAGGCTCTGGAGTTAAAGGTCACCTTAGTCTACACAGTTAGATCGAGGGTACCCTGGGCTATATGAGACCCTGTCTCCAAAACAAACTAACAAGTCCATCTTTCTGTCTAACTTTTTGGAGTGTCTCTAAAGGACCTGAGCTGGGACGGGCAGGAGTGACTACACAGAAACCCTCCACTGGGCCCTGGGAATCTCCTCAGGCATCTCTGTTGATCTAACAGAAACCTGATTCCTTCTAAACACACTGGTCCTGAAGCCCTTCTACTCCACAGCTGACTTCTCTCCCACAGCCTTGCAGATTGGAGGAGAGGTGCCGTCCTCTACCGCACACGATTTTCCCATTCTTCTCCAGAAATGCCACTGGTTTGGGGGCACACATCTCCCTATCACCAACTCCTAGAAGGCCCCTCATTCTAAGACTCTAGCTCCTAATTACAGGGTCCTCACTCAGCCAAAGAACTCCTATCTGGATTTCAAAATCAGGACCTCTCTTCTGCTGAGTCAGCCCAACCTACCCCATGGCCTCTGGGCCCACCATGATCTGCTCTCTCCCACACGCTGCTTCCAGGAATGCTGGGGCTTTCTGATTCATTCGCTGGTCTTCTCAATCCATTAAGGCTTAAACACCCACCCTCTCCTTTTCAGCCCCTGGTGGCCACCACCAAATCTTGCCGATAAAATCTCTTCTAACAGGGTTCAGTGCTGTGGCCAACCACTCTAATCCCTCTCGTAGCAATGCCCAGTTGCCTTCGTGCTCACACAGGGTCTCATTTGGCAAGGGTATCTGTCCCCAAGTGGACCATGTAGCTGCCCACAGCTGGACATAAATACACTGCTTTCATTTCATTTGAAATTCAATGTGGAAGCTTCTACACTGTGCTTAACACTAAGTGGTTATTCTGTAATTTCCTAGGCCATTTCCTTCCTGCTCCCTGAAGCGTCCTCACATTTCCAACACCTTCTCTGGTACTCCCCACCTCACCCCCACACCCTGTCACCCGGTGAGAAGCACTGTCTAACTTCTCTCAGAAAAATGATCACCACAAGGAAACTTCCACAAACCACCAGAACTCTGCTCATTCAGCCACTACAGGTTAGCAGCCGCCTCTGCCACACGTTCCTCCTCCATGCTCCGGCTCACTGCAGGGCAGCAGCGATGCACCAGGCAGCCACAGATGGAACCCTCTGAATTAACAGGCACTACCCCTGCCTCCTGTCAAGTCTCCTCATTCTCTATGTCAGCAACAGAAAGAAATGATGGACCCAGCTGTGTGAGGCAAGGTCCTGGGTTCAATCTCCAACACTCAGGAACTTAGGAAGAGCACGTGGGGGAGCTGCTGCTGTTTAATCTACACTGCAAGACCAGACGACAAGATGTTTAAAGTCCACCAGTGTAATTCACACACTATCAAGCCAGAGGAACCCACAGGGAACTTTTACACCTTAAACAAAAATTAACTTAGCATAAATCATGCAAAATATAAAAAATTAAAGAATAAAACTAGAAAAGACAAAGGAGAAAAGTCTTTGATATCTGGAGCTGGGAAAAGAGTTCTTAAATTTCACCCAAAAAGTAAAAGCACAACGCATTAAAGGGAAGACTGCAACTGCTAGTCTTCAAAAGACAAAATTTTTGTTCTGTCAAAGAGTCTCACAAGATAAAAAGACAGCTACTTGCAAGTACCATACCCAACAAAGTATGTGTTCCTAAAATAAAGAACTCTCAAAATTCAAAAGTGAAGGAAGCAAACTTTTATCTAACTAGAACAAAAGACATGGTGGAAACAGAGGGACTCTGAATTCCTCTGGCCTCCATTCACACTCTGGCACACCACCCTACCCTACACACACACACACATACACAAACAAATAAATAAATGCCTATACCTAGCACCAAGCATAAGATTTGAAGGTTTTCACTTCCATGCAATGGTTAGTCCAAGCCACCACCTTCTCAGCTTTGCAAGTGACCAGCCTATCTTCACTCCAACCCCACTGCCATCCTGTAGAAACTTACACAAGTTTCTACACATTCCTCTACTTAAAACTTCCTTTAGAGGGCTCGAGAGATGGCTCAGAGGTTAAGATGAAACAATGCTTTCCAGAGGAACAGATTTCTGTTCCCAACACGCATACAGGGTGGCTCACAACCACCTGCAACTCAACAAGGCTCTGCCCTCCGCTGGCACCCACCACACATGCCCATAGACAGCAAGCAGGCAGGCAGGCAAACTAACACAGCACACATTTTTTTTTTAAACCTTTAGGCTCCCCTTTCTTGAAAATGCCAGTCTTAGCAACTGTCTACAAGATCCGATCTGAGGGACAGAGAAATGGCTTGGCAAGTAAGGGAGGGAGTCCGTACTTTGGAACTCACATGGTGGAAAGCAAAAACTCCTCAGTCCTATACACACACACAGAGAGAAAGAGAGAGAGAGAGAGAGAGACAGAGAGAGAGAGACAGAGAGAGAGAGACAGAGAGAGAGAGACAGAGAGAGAGAGAGAGACAGACAGAGAGAGAGAGAGAGAGAGAGAGAGACAGAGAGAGAGAGAGAGACAGAGAGAGATAAGGAAACATATTTTAAAAAACCAACAACCTGATCTTCCCTTTGACCACTTCCTAAGCTCCCTAACTGTTCCGCATACCATCTACTGAAAAGGTCACACCATTCAGAGCACAACTAACCGCACTCACATCCGACCTCATCTCATCACAATGCACACTGCACCCTAAAGAGCACCTCTACACCAGTGTGCCTCCTCAAAGGCCCTTCCCTCAATCACAGTCAGGTGGGCTCCCTCCTCATTGGTGAATGCCTACACCTACACACCCAGGAAACCAGGACATAAAATGTGGAAGACACCAGTATAGCGCAGGAAAACAAGACAAGGTTTTTACCTAGACCACCTGAAGCAAAGATGAGTCGATCTACTCAGATGAAGAGGACTCAGGACCACGAAGTCAGACAGCTCCGACTTCACCGACTTCATGTCTGAGCTTCACAAACACAGGTATCCCTGAGAGATGCCTAAATGTCCCTTCTGGACCTTTCCAAATTGGTACTGCCTCAAGTTTAAAGACAAGAGGTGTAGGTGTAGGCGTGTGTGAGAAAGAGACACACACACACACACACACAAACTTAGGAGTGGGGGGGGTATGTGTGACACACACTTAGGTGCAGTACCCACAGAGGCCAGGGATGTCAGATCACTCCTAGAGCTGCCGTTAGATGATTAAATAATCAAAGCAATTACGTCTGCATTCACCAGGATATCCTCATTATATTCTACAACGATAAAAGAGCCTTGGAAATGCCAGTCCTTCCCCCACAAACTCCAAAATCCTCCTGGTAGGACAGTCAGTTGCCTGTCTTCAGTGTTGCTGAGGAAACAGTGTACGCAACCTAGCACTGAAATAAAGGAATTCATGATTCACTGGACCGTTCCTCTGGGCAAAGAAAATTACCCCTAGTCACGCTATTTTTCATCTGAAGAAAAAAACAAAAAAAAAAAACTCAACAAAGATTTGAGGCGAGAATGATGGCACCTTGGACGGAATGAAAAACATAGCTACTCAAATGATGCTTAACTATTAAGTTCCTAACAGTAGGGTTCTCCCACTAAATCTCTGCCACAGTTTACACATTTCCTTTTCAATAAAGGCTTTACTATCCTGATTTATGTTGTAACACCTGCAAAAAACTTCTGTCTCAAATACTACAGATCCATTAGAATGAGGCAAAGGTATTCTAGTTGAATCTCAAGGCAAGGAGGGGTATCACTACTGACAAAGACTCTCCTTTGTTCCTAAACTCCGCTCCTCCTCCCAAGACCCTCAGCAGTCCAGAACCCCTGGACTCCATCTCTGTCAACAGCCCCAGAACCACCGGGACCTTAGAGATGGAACCCACAAATAGTTGCCCTTCTTCCACTCTGAAATAATCAGTTCAGTCCGGACACTGGACCGTATCTTTATCTCTGACCTCACCTTTTCCAGGAGAAAACAAAACAAAAATTTGCCTAGCCTTGCTTGCCCCCTAACCTCAAGCCTCTCTCTAGACGACATCACTCTCACCAACCCCGGCCACCACTTCAGGCTGTCTCCCAACCAATCCGCAAGACCTCCGAACGCCCCATTCTCAAGCACTGTGGGGACCTCCCGCCCCCACCCCGAGCGCTCTTCCTCCAAGAAGCGTACTCTTCGAGGCTCTGTCCACGCCACGGCCACCTCCCGTCCCCGCCCACACACTCGGGTCCCAGAATCTCGCGACCCCGCTTCTCCGGCCTGGGGAGATCGCTCCGGCCGCGGGAACTCGGCGGGTGAGAACCACCGTGAGTCGGCGGCGCTCGGTCCCCACTGAGCCCGGCCCGCACCCTCGCCGCCACTCCGCGTCCATTACCAAAGCACAGGACAGGCGCGAGCAGTAACGCCAGCGCCAGCGACCGCACCAGCGCTCCGAGGCCCCGGGTGCCCGGCCCGGAAAGCGTCTTCTCTCGCGCAGCCCGGCTCATCCTGCCCAGGGCGGCGGCAGCCAGAACGGACTCGGCCCCGAGCCTGCGCTGTTGCTAGGTTCTGCGTAGTGACGTCATGCACACGTCTGAAGGCGCGCGCCCGAAGCAGCTACGTCCCTACGTGATGACGCCGCATCCCTGAAGCTAGAGGTGGACAAGAAGGTTAGTCCAAGAATTGCAGAGGGGACCTGAGAAAGATGGTTTATTTTCAACTGCTTCTTGTTGTTGCCATTATCGTCTTTGAGATTTATTTTAGGGGCTGGAGAGGTGGCTCATCTGTTAAGAGAGCTAACTGATCCTCCAGAGGACCTGGGTTCTATTCCTAGCACCCACGCAACTGGTGCAGAGACACACAGGCAAAACACCCAGACACATAGTTAAATAGTTTTTTGTTTTTTTTTTAAGATTATATGTATGGGCCTGGTGGTGCTCGTCTTTAATCCCAGCACTAGGGAGGCAGAGGCAGGCGAATCTCTGTGAGTTCGAGGGCAGTCTGGTCTACGACGAAGCAAGTTCCAAGACAGCCAAAGATAGTGAAACCCTGTCTTGAAAAAAAAAAAATTGTTTGGTCCCTCTTCATAGAGGAAAATGTTTTACTCAGTACCATACATTTAAAAATATATATATACTAGGAACTTCAATTGTTTGTTTAGTTGTTTAATTGTTTTTGTAAGTGAAATATTAGTTATTGAAAAACACCTAAAGTACATTATGATCTGTAATTATGATTTAAATCATGTGCAATTTGACCAAAAATGTGCCATGCCTGATGTATGTCTTAGCGATTTCTATGTGACATTCAATGTGTCAAAGGCATGCACCACCATGCCCTGCAAAAAATGTTAAAATTGTGTGTAAGAGGCTGGAGAGACAGCTCAGAGGTTAGGAGCATGACCGCTCTTCCAAAGGTCCTGAGTTCAATTCCCAGCAACCACATGGTGGCTCACAGCCATCTATAAGATCTGGGGCCCTCTTCTGGCCTGCAGGGATGTATGCAAGCAGAACATTGTATGCATAATTAATAAATACAATCTAAAAAAAATATGTGTGTAAGTGTAGGTGCCTTCAGATGAGCCATGAGTGTGTGCCACCTCATGTGGATACTGAGAACCACTCTGGTGTTCTTAACTGCTGAATAATTACTCCAGTACCCTTTTGTTTTTTGTTTAAAAAAAAAATCACATGTAGCCCAGGCTGGCCTCCAAATCCCTTTGTACCCAAGGATGACTTTGAACCCCTGTACCTCCACCTCCCTGGTGCTGGAATTACAGGCATGAACCACTACACTGGTTCATCCTTTAGTGTTTCCTCAAATATTTAACATTTCTCCGTGCTTAAGGGTACATCAATAAACAAAGCAGGCCTTGCGTCCTCGTGAGGCACACTGCAGAATGGATAGTACGTAACAGCGCGATAGTGTTACGAAAGAAAAGCAAGAACATTGGCCAGAAATCAGAATGAAAGCCTGCCATTTAGAATAGCCTCAAGATTTTCCAAAAATATATTCCTATCCCTTTTATACATTTTGTAAAACAAGGCCCTCAGTATATGAAAATGTAAATTTAGAACGTTTGCCTAGGGCCTTGGTACAGAGTTTGTGTCTGTGGGTGTGTTGTGTGACTGTCTCCTAAGCAAACAGCTATAGGTTTCAATTCCTCTATGTTCCACTTTATTAATTTTCAGGAAAATCGGTGTAGCATAAAGCTGTCATTTATGGTGCCCACAGTTTCACTGCCGTCTCTCCGCTTTCCAAAGAGAGTGGAGCTGCCTCTGCAGGATAGAGAAGGGCTTGTGTTCTCCCAAATCTGATGTATTTGGCCCCAAGACAGCTCAAAAACAGACTCAGTGTTAGAACTAAGAAGTCAGTCATCCCAACTCAGTCTACCCAAGTCCGTGCACATGGAATGGTGCCCAACCCTTCCAGGTCAGCACACAAAGGTCCTGTCCTTCCAAATGCTCCAAGCTTTGCTTTCTGCTGGTCCAGAAAATACCACTGTTCAGAGAATAATCTCAGTCCTACATTCTACCTGTTTAGAGATAGTTTTCAAATGAGTAACTTCTGTGACACCCTCTGTCCTCCTCCCTAATCTACTGTGTTCTTTTCTCCTCGGTGACAGATTAGTTAAATTCATTTTTTGTTACTTTGGTTTGATTTGGTTTTCTTCATGATAAGGTTTCTCTGTGTAGCCCTGGCTGTCCTGGAACCTGCTCTGTAGCCCAGGCTAGCGTCAAACTCAGAGATCCACCTTCCTCTGCCTCCCAAGTGCTAGGACTAAAAGTGTGTGCCACCACCACCCAGCTTCAGATTTATTTTTAAGTACGAGTATGTGACCTATGGGGTTTTTACTTGTGAGTACAGGATCCTCAGAGACTGAATGATAAAGGAAAGGACCCGACTGCTCCTGGATATAGTGGAGGAGAACGTTTAGATAAAAGAAAGAAAAGCTTAGCCAGAGGCAGAGACATCTGGGAGAGTCCAGAGTGCACACAACCAGACTGAGCTGGGCCATATGGGGAGAGGGGGAGGGGAGAGGAGAAAGGAGAGAGGGAGACCAGGTGCATCAGGTAAGAGGGCAAAGGTACAAAAGGAGCAGATAACCAAAATGTCTAGATTATATAGGGAAGAGCCTCTGGGGAAAAAGCAGTCCAACCCTGCACTGGAGTCAGGGTTGGGGGCTGTAGCAGCCATACCCTGTAACAGGTAAGAACTGAGGGTTGTTGGGAGAACCTGGCCAGGTCCATTTTGATATGTTGACAGCCATTTGTCCCATGGTTTGGGAGTTAACAGGTGGCACTGTAATTCCTGGAACTGGAATTACAGTTGTGAGCCACCATGTGGGTGCTGGGAACAAATCCCAGGTTCTCTACAAGAACAGTCAGTGTTCTAACTGCTGAGCCACCCAACCCAATAAAGTTTTTTAATTAATGAAGGCATTTTGCAGTGATATTTCATCCAACACACTGCATACTGCAGGCCAGACATTCAATGACTGGCGAATTAAATGCCCTCATACTCGGGGACTTTAGTACACTTCACAACATTTTTTCTTCACTTCATATTCAATACTATGTCTGGCCCTTAACTACATGGACCTGGTCTATGGAATGAGT
>JAQHUG010000084.1:1156326-1166863 GCA_028555095.1 Dicrostonyx torquatus | reverse complement strand
TATTTCTCATCCTCCTTTTTTCTTTTGACAATGACCCAACTCCTTTATAGACATTCAACTACAAACGTTTATGTACATCCGTCTACAATGCCCCACAGCAATAGCAAAAATCAGCAAAATGCAACCATGACTTTGTAAGGCGGAGAACGAGCTAGCTTTACACAGGCGATACATACCTGGCTTTAGGGTCTGAGTGTACCCTAAGCCGATCAGGCTAGAGTTGTTCACTTTGGCCTGAAAGAAAGAAGAGAGGTCCAATGAAAGAGTGTCCCACAACCGTGAAAAGCGGCACCCCACATGTCTACCTCCAAGTGAGTGAGGGCTTCCTCTCAAGTCCCAGCTATCAGACACAAACTGTGCCTGCTCATGGTCATCTCCTAAGACTCAAATGCAGGTGTGTGTGCCTTCCTGCCCCTGTGACCTCCCAAGGACAGTGAGTAAGGACTCTTGGCAGGCCATGCCCCTTGAACCATTTCTTTCTTTATGCTCCCAACAAGGAGGCCCTTGTCCTTTGGTTTTACATCCATGGCTGATGTTGAGGGAGCCAAATCCTGTTCCCAAGTCAGGATACTTAAAACAGACTGTGAGATACACCAACCAACGGTAAATTTCTCCATGATACTTCCTCATTCCACCCGAAAAGGGTGGCTACCTATAGTGGGACAACAGGGTTCACCACAAAACCTGTGCAGTTCGGGGCCTCTGACCAGTGCCATGGGGTAGGCAAAACAAGATGCCCACCGACCAACTAGCTGGCTTTGTCTTTTTAGAGATGCACTCTCACGATGTAGTCCAGGGTTACCTTTGAACTCTTGCTACATCATAGCCAAGAAAGGCCTTGAACTTCTGATTCTTCTGCCTGCTGTTTCTGCTGTGCTGGGGATCAAGCACCAGGCTTTCTGCGTCCTAAGTGAGCGCTCTCCCAACTGAGCTACAGCCTGGCCTTGTTTTGGTTTGTTCTCTCCCCCCAGTAATAAGGTTTAAGCCCAGGCCCTAGCACATGCTAGGCAAAGGTCCACCGTTAGAATACATCATCCTGACCACTGAAACTTTAATGTGGACCATAGGGACTGAGAATAAAATGAAAACAAGGGCAAGAATAAAACATTTAAGAGATCCCTCCTTACAGTTTGCATGATGGGACAGGACGGGTTAGAGAAAGGCTCAATAGCACAGCAGTCTACTCAAAACCGGTCTGGGAACTTACTTTCTCTTTAAGGAAGGTTTTACCCAATCAACCTCCACAAGCGTTCAGCTCCTCCAAAATAAAAACTGATGATTTAAAAGCCATGCAGGTGCCAGGCATGGTGGTGTACACCTTTAATCCCAGGAGGTAGAGGCAGGTGGATCTCTGAGTTCAAGGCCAGCCTGGTGGTCTACAGAGTCAGCCAGGGCTACACAGAAAAATCCTGTCTCCAAAAAATAAAAAAGCTACCAATTGTGGTGGCACATGACTTTAATCCCAGCACTGGTGAGGCAGAGGTGCATGGATCTTTGTGAAGTCCATATAGTGAGTTCCTGACCAGACAAGACCACACAGTGAAACTGTGCTTCCCTTTCCCCAAAAAAATAGAAAAAAAAAATTTTTTTTTTGAGGTATCTGGGTCAAGTGGGATTAAGTGCAAGAATGGTCTTTAAGCTGAAGCACAGAATTCTCTCAATCGTGAGCCAGGTGATTCATAAGTACCCACCGAAAAGCAGGCGTCAGGGTCGACCTGATACTTGGCTGCTATTCCAAAGCGAGTGTTACTGTTCCCCGCTGTCCAGGCGAGATTGACAGCGGTCTCCAACTTCTTGTTCACCTTCTGATAGATGGAGCCACCAAACTCCGTCCCATCATTCCTGCAAGGAAGCACAGCAATAGATGTCCAGTTGTCCAGGGACACAGCTGAAATGTCACCAGCACCAGTAGGAGAACAAGGATCCCAGAAACAGACGGAACAGAGTTCTCACCAACCAACCACTGGGAACTCTCAAAGGTACCCCACACAACCACCAGACCAACACAAAACCACAAGCTCCCTTCCAAATGCTTTTTAAAAATGGAGGCAGATGGGGCTGAAGTGGTTAAGAGTACTTGCTGCTTTTCCAAAAAAACCTAAATTTATCAACCTATAACAACTGTCCTTAACTCCAGTTCCAGAGGCTCCAATGCCCTTTTCTGGCCTCTAAGGGCACCTGCACACATGTGACACATGTGACACACACTCACACAGATATACACATGCATACACATGAATAAAAACTGGTTTGTTTTTAATGAAAGCAGAAACTAGAAAATTGGGATTCTACAGAACTTTCTATTTTCTACAGTTTGTGTCTTTACTTTTATAAATGATTCTGTCAAAGACGGCAGGAGGGAAGCAAAGGCGAAGAGACATGGCTAGCAAGAAAGCCCAGACCCCAGATTCCCTGGAAGGCAAGTGCTGTGGTTTGGATACAGAAGAAGAGAACAGGCTCCCTGCTGTTTACAGGGGAGCCTCCTGTAAACCTCCACATTTACACTGAGACATAGGTGTTCACACAAATAAATGTTTTCATTGTTATCAGTGGAAATAGTATTTGTTTAAAGCAATACCATTACTGGTCTGAATAAGATGTTACTTCTTTAGCACCCTCTAGTGGGAAGAACCAGTTAGTGCTTCATGGAACTAACCCAAACAAAATTAACTGTCCCCCTTTTTTCTTTTTTATGTATGGAGGCTAGAGTGTACCCTTCAGGGGCCAAAGAGAGTGTTAGATCCCCTAAAGTGGTTATAAGCCATGCAAAACAAGAATGCTGGGAACCAAACTTGCATCCTCTCTGAGAGCAGTAAGTGTTCTTACCTGATGAGGTATCCCTCCAGCCCCAAATAAGATTATTTTTATGGTTGAAATGTTTGATTCCCTCAAATCATCAACGTCCTTCAGCCTCCCAGTCCAGCAACAGACTCTGTCCAACCTAACATGCAACCTCTCTGCCCATCATCCCACCGTCCAGTCAGTACACTGCTAACTAAGCACATTAACAAAGAGAAAATCCTATGAGTTCCTGGTTATCCACCATGGGATGAGAAAAAATGCCAACAGGCCCTTTAGCTCATCTGATCCAAATGACTGAAAAACGATCTTTGGGAAAAACAAAAAGCAACCACCCTAGCCAATACATGGCACCCTGCGGCATTCTGAATGAGGCTGGCCTCTATTTGAATACTTGGGCCTCAGTGGAACTGTTTGAGAAGGGTTAGGAGGTATGGCTTTGTTGGAGGAGGTGTGTCACTGGGGGCAGACTTAGAGGTTTTAAGACTCCCACCATTCCCAAGGCACTCTCTTTCTCTCTGCCTCTTGGTTGTGGATCAAGATGTGAGCTCTCAGCTGTTCTGCTGCTGTGACTTTGCTACGCCGCCATGGACTCTCAACATCTTTTATAAGTTGCTTTGGCCATGGCATTTTGTCACAGCATTAGAAAAGTAACTGAGACACCCACACACACACTTACACATTAGTATGAAGCTGGAATTCATCCGTCTTGTAGCCAACTGCAAAGTTGCTCTGGGTCACTCGGGACTTTGAGGTCTCAAAATTCATTTGGTAGCCAGCGAGCCAGCCCTCATAGCCAAGCACCAGGGCACCCCGGATGGAGGGCCCAGCGATGTCAAAGTCCACATCACAGCCCAGGTTGATATGCTCTCTCTTGTACCCTGTCTTGATTTTAGCATTTTTTTTCCTAAAAGAAAAAAATGTATTAAAAAAGCCAAGCAAACTCACATTGACACAGTCATGCTAAGAACTATGCAAACACGCTGTCTGGTCCCAGTCTGAGGAGGAGGTGGTAGGGAATAGAAGTGAGGTTGGTGGTCAGTTAACCCTAAACAGCTGCTGAGCCACAAGCAATAAGCAAATTCTCCTGAGCTCAAATCTAGTCTGCAAAAGGCTGCATGCACACAATGGGAAGAGACCAGAAAGTGAGCGCCAACAATGCTCCTTTTCCAGCCTCTCCCTATGCTCAACACAACACCCTACACTGGCATCTTTAGGCACGTTTGTTGTTTTCCAGACCTACAGAAGAGGCGCATATCACAAAGCTACCCAAGCAGCAACTGAGGGAGATGGTCACCTTTGTGGCTCACCCAGTAGGCAGCAAAAAGAAAGAAAGAAAGAAACAGCAGATCCCTGGGGTTTGAGAGGAGGCTCGGAAGCTAAAAGTGTTTGTGCAGAAGATTGGAATTCGGTTTCTAACACCCACACTGGTAGCTCACAACTGCCTGCAACTCCAGTTCCTGGGGATCTAACACCTTTTCTAGCCTCTGCAGGTACCTGCCTCTGTGTGGTGAGCGCGCGCACACACACACAAACACACACACACATATAAATAATAAATCTTTCCCCTGCTTAGTGAGTACAGTAGGAGAACTTTCACTGCCATGGTTGTGAGACCCCACTTGAGTTCACAGCAGAGAGTTCTGGATGCTGATGAGGAACCTAAGTCCCTCAGTCACGGGGGCTGGAAGTCCTGATCTCAGGCCCAGTGACGCCAGATTCCTCACATCTAAGACCAGCTAGTTCAGTGTCTGTCAAGTATCTCTCAAGAGCCAGTGTCCCTCAGCAAGGGTAGATGAGTCATAATTTTTATCCAAAGCAAACCCCAGAGAATAAGAGAGTATCTGCTGGGCTGAGTAGATGGCTCTGTGGATAAAGCACTTACCAGACAAGCTGAAAGACCCAAGTTCAAATCCCCAGAGCACAGCAAATGCTGTACGCATAGCAAAGCTCAAGAACCAGCATGCCTGGTATATATAGCAATGAACAAAAGAAATTCTGGAGAGATGGCTCAGTGGTTAAGAGCACTGACTGCTCTTTCAGAGAACCTGGGTTCAATTCCTAGCACCCACATGGAAACCCATACCTGCCTACAATTGCAGTTCCAGGGGATACAACACCCTCACGGAGACATACATGCAGGCAACACACCAATGCACATAAAATAAAAATAAATAAATCATTAAAAAATAAAGAAATCCTGCCTCAAGAAGTGAAAGACAAGAGCAAACCTGAAGCCGCCCTCTGCCTCCACAAGTGCACTGTGGCAGGTATGCACATGCCACATACAAACACATTAAAATAAAATTTTTTGGAGATCGAACCTATCAAATAAAATTGAAACTATATCACATGATTGCAAAAAAGATGGTTCCCTGGCCAATGGCTTTCTCAGCCTAGCCCACAGAAACCAGGTCTGGACAGAGTACCGAAGACCACACAGACCTGCCTGCTCCTGGCCCTATTCACAGTGAGACTGAAGCATGCAGACCATAGGCTCTAAAAGCATTCCCTCCCCAGAGGCCCTGCTGTTTTGTGGGAAGTGGCCAGTTACAGATTCAGGGCAGGAAACATACAAAGGAAGCCTGAAGCAGCTCTCCAAGCTATCAGAGATCACCAGGAACTGGGCAAATGGATCTGATTGTTAAAGTAAGAAGGTTCCCACCCAGGAGCTTCAAAAACGGGAAAATGTGAGCACTGGTAAGAACAGTATTGACAATAGACTAAAATATAGCAGAAGATGTTTAGTGCCAGTAATATGGCTTAGGGTAGTAGTGCTTGCTGCCAAGCCTAATGACCTCAGCTGGGTCCCCAGAACCCACATGATAGAAGGAGAGAAACAACTCCCAAGGCTGAGGCAAGATGATCATAAGTTGGAGGCTAGCCTCAGCTACGTATCAGATCCTCTCTGAACAAAACATGAGTGGCACACACCTGAACATGGAGGCAGGAGAATGGGAGTTCAAGGCCAGCCTCAGTTACATAGAAACTCAAGTCCAGACTGGGCTACATGAGACCTTCTCTCAAAAGACAAAACCAATGAAAAGCAGTATTAACCAAAGTGTAGTGCCTGTGGCAGAATCTCTGGCCAGCTACAGGCACCACCCACACCAATTTGCACAATGCCTCCACTCACTGCCTCATGGGATTCTAGCCAGGGGTCCACGTGTCCAAAGAAAAAGAACAGAGACAGAGCTAGAGTGACTCAGCCATCTCCAGGTCTCTGCTCCTTGTGAAGCTAGGGGAAGTTCTCCTTTCTCAAATGTCACTGCGATTTTTTTTTTTTAAGCTACTTAAGTGGGGGTGCTAATTTGACAAGCACTCAAAAGAGACACAACACACAGTGATGGTTAGCAGCAGGCTTTATCTGTGGAAGGCAACACTTGGAGTGGGGGGGGGGGTGCTAATCCCTAAGTGGAGTTTGAAGTCCCGCCTAGCTGTGGCCCACATTTGGCTAAGGGCGGCCAGTGCTTTCTAGGCATCACCAGAAAGCCAGTGTTCACTTCCAATCTGTCAAGAGCCATCAAAACTCAACCACCCAGCACACCTCGTGCCTACAGCTCTACCCTATAAACACCCTACCCAAGGCTCCTAGGAGGAATGGCCAACAGCAGGACTAGGGAACAAAGTCTTCAGGTGAAGCTCTTCTAAAACAAGAAACACAGATGAGTTCAAAGGGAGATGAGCTCCACAAAAGCCCAGACATATCAACCAGACAGAGCTCCAAACTGTCACAACTGAAACATGAGCCACGACATGCATGATGTAATTGAATATAACTCACAGAATAAACGTCCATGAATCTATACTAACATAAAAACTGATCAGGGACTGGCAAGGTGCCTCGGCAGGTAGAGGTGGTTACAGTCAAACCTGAGCCAAATCCCTGGGATTAGCATGGAGAAAAGAGAAAACCAAACCCAGCAAGTTGTTCTAGTGTCCACATGTACACTGTGGTACAAATGTGGGGGCGGGGCTAAATAATAAAGGGCCAGAGAGATGGTTAAGCAGTCAAGAGCACTGTGTGCTCTTGCAGACCACATGGGCTTCATTCCCACATGGTGGCTCACACACAAGCAACTCTAACTCCAGTCCCAGGGCATCCAATGCTCTCTTCTAATCTCAATAGGAACCAGGTACACACAATGCACACACATACATATAGACAAAACACTCACATACATAAAGATAAATACATCTAAATAAAATCTAAGAATAAGTTCAGTAAGTGAGGGCGTAGGACAGCCCTTCCCTATAGGAAATCCCATGAGAAAGAAAGGGATGATGGGAATAACTACCAAAAATAATGATAGAGAACTGAAGGATGTGACCCAAAGCATGATGGGAAAGCACATTGCATCTTAGTACTTCCCCGCTTCATATCTACTGAGAACAAAGCTAGAGCCTAGCAGCGTTCCCAGGGAGAGACCCAGCAGATGTCACATTAGCCACACGATCAAGGTTAGTTATCACCGGTAAAGGCACATGATGGCTGTCTTCCTGACAGCATGTACCGTGGACACAATGAGGTGCCACTTCTTCAGCTGCCAAAAAAATGGACAACCTGAATGTAATCAGAAAGAATTAGCAAAGTAATCCAAGCAGAAGGTCATTCTGCCAAGAACTCTCAGTCATTCTTCAAAAATGTCCAGGTCACAAGAGAAAAGGACGCAGAGTGTGTCCCAGGAAAAGACCACAAGGGAGACCTGATCGCTCGATGCACTGGAAGAGCCAGAACTGGGTCCCGAGCAGCAATGAGAACACCAGCAGGGCAACAGTTAACAGTGTGGTACCAACATTCGCTTGCTGGCACTGATCTTTGCCACAATTGCTTAATGACATGGACGCAATGTGCCAACTGCATCACTGGGCCATTTGGCCATTAAGCAAACATCATGGGGTGCACTTACAGAAACCCCAGATGGCCGTGGTTAATCACTCAAACATGGCCTCCTGGTGCACCCAAGGGAGAGAGCACACATAAGATGCCCAAGGCAGGCAATGGAACCCAGCACAGGCATTCACAGGAAACATTTCATAAGGAACACACTCTAATGGGAAAACACACAGTGAGTACATGAGCCATTCACACACTCAGTCTGTATCACCACCAGACACTGTGACATGTGCATATGTGTACATGCTAGACTTTTATGGAGAGGTGGCGGAGTGGGTGCTGTTTATGTCAATTATCGCACACTCAGGAAATACACTCTGCCTCGATGGCAATAGGAATGTTTGAGCTGTTATCGTCTCAAGTTCCTATAGGTGCGCGACTGAAATATTATGTAGCAAATGGCTGTATATTCTATATGCATTATGAGTTGTGTTATAATGTAATGGTCATTATGAGTTGGGTTATAATGTAATGGTAGACATAAGATTTCAACATTAGAAGGAGCTAGGGGAGAAAAAGAATTCTACATGTTACTTTTATCACAATTTCCTATGTAAAAACTTAAAAGTTATTTCAAAATAAAAGGTTAAACTGAGGGGGCTGGAGAGATGACTCAACAGTTGAGAGCACTTGCTGCTCTCATGAAGGACCCAGGTTCAGTTCCCAGCACCCACACAGCAGCTCACACCTTTAATCCCAGTACTAGGGAGGTATAGACAGGCAATCAAAAAAGCAAGAAAAAAAAAAAAAAACAGCCCAGAATCACAAGAAATAAAAACACATGCCATGAACTGTGAATATTAAAGATGATGCAGATGGCAAATTTTATACATGTTTAGCCAAACCAAAAGCCTGCCAAACCAAAAACCTGCTAAACCAAAAAACGAAGACATGAGATTTAGTAAAAGCCTAGACTTGATCATCAGTGGGCAAAACAACCTTCCCCTGATTTAGGAGACTCACCACTCCGAATACAAAATCACAAGAGGGTAGACTATTCTAGAAGGGAAAAGCTCTGCGTAGTCCTGTAAAGCCTCAGGAGCTGAGGAAGGCAGCTTCTCTGATGTGTCAAAAACCAACAGGCCTAATCTGTTTCTGGCCAGAGGACCTGGCAGCCCACTCCAGAGATCTCAGTGTCTCGGAAAACTGGGAGAAGGACCCTCCACACCTACAAAATAGGCAACAGTGACCAGATAGCCCCTGCTTCCAAATGCCACTTCTGCCCTTCAGCCTCGGCTGCACTTGCTACCGGCAGCTTTAAATAAAACACATTGACTGGGACAGAAAGCTTGCTGCCTGCAACCAGACATACAATGGGCATCGTGGGATCCTAGAACACTGGTCTGAGTCCTCCACTACCAACGACAATCCTTAGCCCCGGGCATACAGCTGTGGGTAGAGTGCTCACCTGGGAGCATGAACTCCGGCTTTGACCCTTACCACCCCCAGAAACTGGATATGGTAGCACAGGCCCGTGATCCCAGTACCTGGGAGATGGAAGCAGGAGGATCAGAAGTTCAAGGTCGTCCTTGCCTATGTAATGAGTTCAAGGCCAGCCTGGGCTACAGAAGACTCTGTGTCAAAAGGAAAAGGGAAGCTCCTTGCGGACAAATAGCATCCTGGCCCAGGCAACCTCGGTCCCCAAATGATCGGAGGAACACACAAAACCATGCGTTAGATAAATGTATTTTCTAGTGCTTGCTCCAACACAGTCCATTAACAGATTAATATCTGTGTCCTGGCCAAAATACCACCACAGAACTCACAGAATATAAAGAGCTCGGACCAAGGCAGCCTTACTGTTGTCTCGCTGGTTTCTGTTCTTTCATATGGAATCTCACTTTGGCCCTGGCTGGCCCTGACCCCACAACCTCTCCCAACCCTCTAGCCTCCCAGTTTAGAGGCTACCTTTAACCCCTCCCCACCCTCTAGCCTCCCAGTTTAGAGGCTACCTTTAATGTGATGTCACCCTTAATACCAAAATCCTTTGTCATGGAGGACTTCCAAGGCCCACAACATCCTACAATGTCCTCGTGGAACACAGGTGAGACCCTTACCCAGTGTTAGGTGAGAAGGATGAGTCAAAGGTCAGCTTCAGCCCACGCGCGAGCTGCATGGAAGAGAGAGATGGTACAGGTTAGCTGAGGGCAGGGCCGTGGATGCTGCGATGGGAATGGGTGGAGCCAGGATGGGAATGGGTGGGGCCATAATAGGAATGGGTGGAGCCAGGATGGGATTGGGTGGAGCCAGGACTTCTGGCTGGGAGGCCTTACCTGGTCTTCCACGGTGATCTCGGTACCCAGGGTGTTGTCTGTGTTCCACTTTTCTGTAAACGTCAGGCCATACTCAGTCCATCTATACTTGGTTTCCAGACTGCCGTTCACTTTGGTGGTCTCTGTGTTGGCGGAGCCTGAGCTGGTAAATTCCTTAAAGGAAAGAGAGTCTCAGTCAACAGTCCAGCCTGCCCTCAGTGCCTCTCCAGGACCTTAAACAGAGAGTCCCCGGCATATCCAACCAGAACTATTTCTACAGTTCAGTTAGATACTGAAAATACAAAGGACTGAAAGATCCTGCTACCAAAAGGAAGCTTCTGAGGAGTTCTTTGGAAGACAGCTTCCTTCCTCCCCTATGGCCCTTAAAGTCTGGATAACCCTGTCTCGAAAAACAAAACAAAACAAAACAAAAAGTCTGGAAAAGAAACCACACAGCAAGCCGGGCAGTGGTGGCGCACGCCTTTAATCCCAGCACTCGGGAGGCAGAGACAGGCGGATCTCTGTGAGTTCGAGACCAGCCTGGGCTACAAGAGCTAGTTCCAGGACAGGCTCCAAAGCTACAGAGAAA
>JAQHUG010000084.1:1138647-1155414 GCA_028555095.1 Dicrostonyx torquatus | reverse complement strand
AGGAAGGAAGGAAGGAAGGAAGGAAGCTGGAGAGATGGCTTCAGTTCCCAGCACCCATATGGCAACTCACAACTGTAACTCCAGTACTAGGGCATCTAACACCTTAACCCCAATGTACATAAGATAAAGTTAAATAATTATTTTTTTTAAAAAAAGAGAAAAAGAAAGGCCAATTTTAAAGTAAGAAACATCAAGGAGTAACCAGGCTAGAGGTTTAGGTCAATGGTAGAGCATGTGCCTACAGTGTGTTAGGGCCAGAGTTTGATTTCCTTCCAACACCACAAAATCACTTGTAAAAAAGCAACAAACATAACGACAATTTTACCAGAGGCCACTCTCATTTTCCTATGAATACCAAAAGCTACTACAGTCCCGATATGATGACAGACAAGACAAAGGGCACAATCCAAATAGGCCACTGCTTCTGGCTCAGCCAGTCTGGCCACAGCACCCCCTCCTGGCCAGAAACAAATATTCTGTCCCGTGCAAGCGGAGCAACTTACCAATCCATTCTCCGACTTCGTTTTCAAATCAAGTTTTATTAAGCCAAAGCCTAAAAAAGAAAAGAAAACCAACCATAAACAGGTTAACTAACCAAGCCAGAGGAGTTGGAGCTGCAGCTTAATGGTAGAACGATTGCTAGCGAGCTCAAGGCCCTAGGTTGGATCCCCAGCACTAGATAAATAAAAACTTAAAGCTAGAACACCTGTGCCTTTCTCCTGGCCATCTGGAGATGCTTACAGAAACTCACTACAGCCCTAAGCGCTGGGGGCACCTGACCCCTGCTGCTGCTTACGGGAAGCCGATGCAACAGGGGCCGACTGAGAACACAGGCCCCACCTGTGCCCATGCAGGGACAGATAGAAGAGGGTGGGCGGGGAGATTCCCAGCAGCTGGCAGAGATACAGTCATCAGGGCTGGTAGTCCCATCAGGCTAAATTTAGAATGCCATTCTTCTACCGGGGAAGACGCTGGAGCGTCAGCTACTTGTCCTGCAATGCCTGAGCCTCGCCACTGAGTGGCGCACAGCGGCAGTGAGCTCATCTTTTTGACTGCACAGCTGGGAACTGTTGGCATCAGGGAACTGACCACCAAGTGTCTCAAACACCGTTTGTAGGTAAAAGGCCCTCCACTCCTCCATCGCTCCTGACTCTCTCCTCCAACACTCACCATAGCCCTTGGTGAAGACATCCCTGGCAGACTTGCCAAGATCAGCATATGTGGGAGGCACAGCCATCTTCTGCCACAATAAAAGAAGCACCAATATGAATGAATGCATCGGTAATTATGGAAATTAGTTTACCACCAGTAAAAGTTATTTGATATAATTAAACAACCAATAAAAACCACCCAGCTCTAAAAGTCCCAGGCATCTTTCCCTGCCCGGGTGTGGGTGTGACGTGAGCTGTCTCGCCCTTCCTCTAAAGGCAGAACTGCAGGAACTGAGTGATTAACCTGACTTTAGCAGCCCCCCAGGCCTAAGCACAAACCCAGAGCACAGGGAGCTTCAGTCAATATTTAACAATGAATGAACTATCAAAGATACATTCCCAGGAGCCAGCTACATTACTGAACGCAGAACTCCAGCCAATATGACATATCTTCTTACAAACATCGGGGAGCCAGAGTTCCCCACAGCGATCGATGGATTCCACACACACGGCTCTGACTTCATTCTCTCGACTAGTATCAATGAATATGTTCGCGTGCCACCTCCAGGCCAACTTTTCACATCATCTTCACATTTCGGGGACCACTTTTACAGTATGACAAGCCAGGTAACTCCTCACATGAAAAGAAACCCAACCACAGGCTACAAAAGGGAATCCAGGGTCTTCGGGATGCCTCGGTGGCTCTTTGGCCTTTGGCTTCCCTGCCTACCTGAGTTCAGCCCTTGGAACCCACAGGGCAGAGCTCCCCAAGCAGGTTGTCTTCTGACCTCTGCACCCACCCACCCCCACACACACATACATACATAAAACAACTAAATATAATTTTAAAAAATTGTAAAAAAAAAAAAGTGATTTTTTTTTTTGTTTGTTTGTTTGTTTTTTGAGGTCCTATCTGTCTTGGAACTCACTCTGTAGACCAGGCTGACCTCAAACCTAGAGATCCGCCTCTGCCTCCTGGAGTACTGGGATTGCACCAGCAACACCCGGCAATTATTTTCATTAGTATTTTTTTAATTAATAAAAACAGTATTAACTGCAAATACCCTTGACTAAATCCTGCTCACATTTAAATATAAGGCACCAATAACAGCGTCTAGACCATGCAGAAGAGACAAAACACACCTCAGCTCAATTTACAGTTGCCCAATATTATTTTATCCCATGCGTATAACTGCACCTGTCACTGAAGACTAGAGCAGCAAGTAAATGGGAAGCATTTTTTTTTTTCAGACAAAAGTCTCTTATAGCCCAGGTTACCCCGGAACTCACTATTTCACTGTGATGGTTGATATTGTCAGGCTTGCATCACCTAGGAAACGGACCTCACTGCACCATTCCCTAGACTGAGCTCCTGGGCTGTCTAAACCAAGGAATGGAGCAGAACAGCAGCTCTCAGCAGCTCCCCGCTTGCTTCCCGGCTGTGACCCGTTGCCAAGACCTTGCTGCCTTGGCTTCCCACCCCAGGTACGGCACCTCCCGCTCCATGTATGGCATGCACACACACACACACCATGTACGGCACCTCCCGCCCCATGTATGGCACCCTTGAACACTGAGCCAGGACAAACTGCCTCAAGTAGCTTTGGTCAGAGTATTTTCTCACGGCTTCAGGAAACTAAGTAGCCAAGGATGACTTTGAACTCCTGACCCTCCAGCCTCTGGGATTACAGGAATGTGCTGTTACACCAAACAAGGCTTTAAACATTTATTGCACTCCAGTGTGACTTTGGCTTTTAAAAGTTTATTCACTTTTATTTTATGTGTTTACCTGCATGTATGTAAATACACCACACTCATGCCTGGTGCCTGAGGAGGCCAAAAGGAGGAAAGTCAATAACCATCTAGAACTCCTTAGAAGTGGAGCTACAGATGGTTTCGTCTCCATGGAAGACGGGACTTCTGTAAGAGCAGCAGTACTTGCTGAGCCATCTCTAGCCCCACTGGGCCTTTTAAAAACAACTATCAGCCAGGCAGTGGTGGCACACACCTTTAATCCAGCATTCGGGAGGCAGAGGCAGGACGGTCTCTGTGAGTTTGAGGCCAGCCTGGCTTACAGAGGGAGTTCCAGGGCAGCCAGGGATATACACTGAGAAACCCTGTCATGAAAAACAAAAACAAAAAGCCACTATCAAAGTACTATCTGGGGAGCTGAGCCTATAGCCCAGGGGTAGTACACCCGCTAAGCATACATGAGGTCCTGGGTTCCATCAATAGTATCATCAAATTAAAAACTCGTCTTTTTAGCTTTTCTTTTTTTTTTTAATGTGTCTGTGAGTGAGTATGCACACATGGGTGCAGGTACCCTAGGAGGCCAGAAGTGGGTGCTGGTTGTTACACATGACTAAGTCAAATATTTATTCAGCATCTCAGTGGTCAGGAAAAGAGAATAACTGTGATGGTCCCTGCTGTAAAGATGACATTATATTCCTGGAAGGTTTTATATTGACAAGCTGTATAGAAAAAATTAAAATCCTACTCTGGGGGACCTAACGCACATGGTGTACACACACACACACAGACAAAACATTTCTACATATAAAATAACATAGATTTAAGACAGGAACAAAATAAAGCAAACAAAAAGAGCCAACTGTAGACAGAGCTGTTCCTCCCCAACAGGCGGGAACAGAGGGACCAGGCCTGTCTGCAGGATCCAAGGTTGCTAAAACCCACACTCTGACCAGTTTTTAAGATTTCATTTTATATTTGTATATACACATGTGTGTGAATGTAGACATATGTGTAGACATATGCACCACATGTGCAGAGGTGCCTACAGAGACCAGAAGACACCAGATCTCTTGAAGCTAGAGTTACAGGTGACTGTGAACCACCTAAATGGGAGGTGGGAACCAGTGTTAAACACACCCTTATTCCCAGCACGCAGGAGACCTGCAAGTGAGTTCCCAGACAACCAGGGTCACAGAGAAACCGTATTTAAAAAATAAAAATAAAAACTAAAGTAAAACAGCAGAGCTCTTAACCCCTGAGCCATCTTGATAGTGTGCCCACATATGTGCCTGATGTTCAGTTTTTAACTTTTTTTGGCTTTTTTTTCCTTTTGAGACAGGATCTTATACAGCCCAGGCTGGTCTCAAACTCACTATGTGGACAGGGTTGTCCTTGAACTTCTGATCTTCCTGTCTCCATCTGAAGCACTAGGAGACCAAGCATTTGGGATGTGTGCAGTGTTGGGGCTCTGCATGCTAGGCAAAGCCTCCACCAATGGGGCTGTGTCTCCAGTCTGCCAGAGACCAAGTCTTTCCCACTACTCTTCCCTGACTTCCACAAAAGTCTGCCCCGAGGACCCACCCTGCAGACAGTCACCTCTGCATACAGTCACCTCTAGACCAGATCCCATCTTGAGTGTTCCCAAAATGTGTCTTTTGACACTAATCCTAAACCCAGCATGGAAAGCCACCTGCTAAAAACGAAGAAGAAAAAAAAAAAACAACCCACAGCAAACATCAGCTAAATTATCAGCACTAAGGAGATTAGTGTCCAAGACAAGAGATGGGACGCCAGAGCTCAGAGCGGGGTGTGTGTGTGTGTGTGTGTGTGTGTGTGTGTGTGTGTGCGCGCGCACGCGTGCAGCTCCCCTCTGACTATTCTACTATGCTGCCTTTATTTGGCACCTGCTGCATGTAAGTGAACTTGCAGCACACAAAAACAGTCTTAGCTGCCAACACTTTACGTCAGCCACTGAGGATACCAGCTTCCCCACTTGCAAGTTAACACCCTTTCCTAAATCCCATGAACAGAGAGGGGAACATAATGTCCCCAAGTCTAGGCCATTAAAACAAGGTGACAGACTTGTCCACCTCCAGCCTGAAAGGTGTGCTCTCCACCTTTTGGGGGAAGGGGAATATGTACAGGAGAGTGAAATTTTCTCTTGGGCCAGAGGCAACACCCCTCTGAGCATGAGGATGGCACAGTTCTCATCAAATGCCCCCTGATGCTAGGTTTCAGTGGCTTCCCCTTCTGCCCGCCAGGCACCCACACCCCATCCTGTGATGCATTTATCCAGCAGGATTAAGGGCAGCCTGAGACAAGAGGAGGGTTCTGCCTCTCCAGAGCAGCGCAATCACTGACAAAAATAAACAGCACCCAGAAGACACCCATTTCCTCGCATCAGAACTCACTCAGAAATGCCTCCCTGGTGGGAACAAAGCACAGGCTCCTCGTCCAGGAGTGAGGGTTAGAAAGGGATGCATCCTCTCACTCCCTTAACTCTGCCTGGAGGTAGAAGCCTGGCCCAGGCCCCTCCAAGGCCTTCCTCCCACCAGAATGTCTCACAGAACTGCCCTCTGCAGCATCACCCATACCTCCTCTTCAGAAGCCGGCCCTGAGCATGGAGCAGAGCAGCCCAACACAGGCCAGGCAGCCATCCCCACACAGTCAGTCAACCCCGTACACAGTCAGGCAGTCAGCCCCGCACACAGTCAGGCAGCAGCCAGCCCCACACAGTCAGTCAACCTCGTACACAGTCAGGCAGCCAGCCCCACATAGTCAGAAGGCGGCCTGAAAAGACAGGACTACAGCTCAGCCTGGGTGTTGGGACTGAAACACAACCTGGGGGCTTCATTCCAGTAAGAGGCAAGAACACAGCAGGATGGGTTGGGCGGGTCAAAGCCGATCAGCTTTGAAGAGGACCCGCAAGTCACAAGTGGCAGAGCTCCCTGCCTCCCCTCCAGTCTGCCAGCCTACCAACCCAAGTCTTCCCTGGCCGACCTTGAACAAATAAAGCCAACCCCACTCCGGATACCCAGCCATACTGGAAGCTCTGAGGGGATTGTATATCACCTAGCAGGCTACACAACACACTTACATAACCCCCACCGTGGGGCCTGGGGGGGGGGTGAGGGGACCGGCAACATCTTCCTGACTCATCAACTACATGCGAGTGACAGCTGCTCATTCACCACGCTCCCACCCTCCACTCCTCCTCCCACACCCTGAACTCAAGGCTCCTCAGAGCCTGTCAAGCATATATTTGTCCAACTGTGTCTACAGATGTCAAGGCCTGGCATATAATGGGCATTCGTGAGCAAACACGCAATGAGTGGCGCGTATGATATTTTTAATTACATGTATTTAGTGAGCCTGTGTGTGCCATGGTGCACCTGTGGTGGTCAGAGGACACCCTGCAGTTCTAAGTTCTCTCCTTCCACCATGTAGGCTCTGGGAACTGAACGCAGGTCTTCAGACCTGGCAGCAAGAGCTGTCTCCTCAGCCCTACCAAAGTATTACTGCAAGCAGGGTTCAGAAAAGTGCTTTTTGCTGCAGCAGCTTCAGAGAGCTTCAGAGGGATGGGATGAGACTCAGCCAGGAGAGTGCTTGCCTAGCACTCTCTAGGCAAACCCGGCTTGGCAGCACAGAACTATAATCCCAGTCCTCAGGAGGTAGAGGCAGAAGGAACAGAAGGAATTCAAGGTCAGCGTTGGCTACATAGTGAGTTCTAAAACCAGCCTAAACTACATAAGACCCTGTTTCAAAAATGGAGGGGAGGAGAGGCTGGAGAGATAGTTCAAGTGTTAAAAGTACTCGCTAGTCTTGCAGAGGACCTGGATTTGAGCCCCAGCTCCCACATGGGGCTCACGGCTGTCTATAATGCTAGACTTCCTCTTGTAGGCTTCTGTGGGCAGTGATACACATGTGCAAAAGCAAAGCACTCACACACAGAAAATTTAAGGGAAGGAAGAAGGGCAGAGAATAAAAGGGGCGGGGAAGGAGCGGGTGTGGAGCTCTGGAGGAACGAGGGCTATTAGACCCATTTAGGCTTAGTAAAGAGAATCATTGTAACAAAAGGAGGAAAAGTAGAAACTAGCTGTCTGACAATAGGAACAAGAAAATTACAATGTAACCAGGAAGTAGGCCTTCCCACGCAAGGCAGCTGCAGAGCCAGAGTAGACTAGACCAGGAGACCCTAGAAAGGAACCCCTCTAGGGAAGCAGGGAGCCCAGGCTGAGGGACCCAGTACCTCAGCATTTACTGTTTCAGGTCTCAACACCAGGCACGGGTTTCATTCCAGGAGCCACTGCAGAGTGACAACCCCAAGACTGGCAAAATGTCAATGCTGAGATCCAGGAAACAGGGTGTGGATACAGTCCCTTTGGAGGGCAATAAAGGGACAATGAACTCAGTTTAATCTTATTCCTAGGAACACCCCACTGTAGTGTTCTGGGCACCCAAAAACCAATGCTCACTGCCTAACCACACCAAACCTAGAAGTGAAGTTACCAATATGCTCGTCATTAGGAAAATGCACCACAGGAAATTCCTAACTCCTCGTCATTAATGTAAGGTCTTTTTACATGCGCTTCCTTACACATTTGCGAACTTGTGAGTGAGCCGGATGGAACAGGAAAGACAGGATGGCTGCCTGGGGGAGGTGGGGGGAGGAACAGGGAGTCAGGAAGATAGATATGAAGGTCAGATGTGGTTTCCATTTTTTCATTCTACTTCATTATTTACTGTTGTTGTGAAGAGCGGAAGATACCGGAAGTCAGCAATGTTCCAACATGTCACGACAGTCAAGATGCCAGAGGGCTAGAGGAAAGGCAGAGGCCAAGAGCACTGTCTGCTCTTCACAAGACCTGGGCTGGGTTCCCAGCACCCACATGGTGGCTTACAACCACCAATAAAACCTGCTCCAGGGCTCCTGGACCCTCTTCTGGCTTCTTGGGCACTGCACACACATATATAGAATATAAACTAAAAAAAATAAATCTTTTTGTGTGTGTTGAGACAGGGTTTCTCTACAGCTTTGTCGCCTGTCCTGGAACTTGCTCTGCAGACCAGGCTGGCCTTGAACTCACAGAGATCTGCTTGCCTCTGCCTGTTTCTGCCTCCTGAGTGCTGGGATTAAGGGCATGAATTACCACCACCTGCCCCCCACTTTTTTGTTTTAAGAGAAGGGACTGGAGAGATGGCTGGTTGGTTAAAAGCAATGGCTGCTTTTCCAGAGGACCTGGGTTCAATTCCCAGCACCCACATGGTAGCTTACAACTGTCTGTAACTCCAATTCCAGGAGATCCAATGCCCTTTGAGGACACCAGGTATACAAATGATGCACATATGTACATACATCCATCATACATACATACACACATGCAGTCAAAACATCCATTGATATAAAATAAAGTTTTAAGATGCCAGAAGGAAAAGAGCTGTGTAATTAGTGTTCATATTGGTTTTAAGAACCAACTAAAACTTGAGACAGTAGCCCCACCACTGGGCAATGGGGCACATTCCATTTCCAAGGGACCACCAACATCTGAGCCACTCTGCCCAGGAGGCAAAAGCAGGGCAGAACTCCTTAACTCCAGTGTATGTGAGAATTGCCCTGGCAAACGGCCTGGGAGCAGGCAGCAATGCTCTACAAAAAAGACCAGGCTCATTCTTCACTATGTACCCACCAGAACCCCAAAACTGACATAGGCTCTGCCTGTGGGTGACACAGGCATCAGGGTGGCTGTGGGTCTCACACCCAGCCAGGAATTAAAGTCTTCTGAATGTTAACACCCACAGAGAGCTCAGACCCCCACCTCCAAAAGCCAGGGGGAAACAGGCCAACTTCCCAAAGAGCAGGAGCCATCCTGCTACGGCATCTCCCAGACCATCCAGGTAGCTATAGGTGATTATGGAAGGACATCAGGAAGGCAGAGGAGCCCCCAAGTATGAAAAGACCCACAGCCACACCCTTTCTCAGGGTCCCTAAATCTCAGTCCCATTTTTGCAAATGACTTCATTATATGCAGGGATAACCAGACAAAAGTGTGCTAGATACTATCAGGAGCCAAACCAACACAGTGACCAAACTCCCCCATCACCATCCAGGAGTCCCCCCTGAATGAGAGAATCATGGGACAACTTTTGGCTTTGCTGTTTCTCCATCAGTTTTGGGTGGTTTGCCAGAGAAAAAATTGACTCAAGAGGTATGGGGGATGGAGGGATGGCTCAGCAGTTAAGTGCACTGGCTGCTTTTGCAGAGGCCCACAGTTTGGTTCTCAGCACCCACGTAGGGGCTCACAACCACCTGTAACTCCAGTTTAAAGGGATCTGATGCTCTCTTCTGGACCCAGATGAATGTGGTGTGCTAACATATGTTCAGGGAGAACACTCACGCACATAAAATGAAAAATAAAAGAGGCCAGGTTCAATTACAGCAAAATCTGCTACCTATCCCTAGCCATAGGAACCGAGGTGGGGGTATGGGGGCAGAGAATCAACCTCCTAGCAGAAGCCAGGCCCAGCTCAGGAGTCCCCACACATACAACAGACAGACACAAACATAAACACACACACACATACACACACACACAAGCACAGCACTGTCTTTGCAAGCAAAGGCAGTCCAGGGAACAGTCACCGGTCACTGGATCCAGAGCTGGCAAGGCACTGGCCCTTGCTCTGGAAGCAGGCTATGTTCCCAAAGCAACTGCCCTTCCTCCCCCTTCCACAGAGTCTCACAGGGGGCAGCCTGGCTTTCCAGGCGTTGCTTCTATTTTAAAACACTCTGGAAGCTGGGACATCACCAGTAGCAGTCTTCCAAAAGGCTTGGGAGAATACAGCTGACTCAGGGCAGCCTGCCTACCCACTCACCCACCCGTGAAAAGGGGATGGCTTATGCAGGCAGCCAGCACTTCAGGGTCTAAGGTAGCCAGGCTCCAGCATAGCCACAGGTACATCAAGAGCCCTCACAGGCGCATGGGGGTTGACACTGACAGTTCTTTAAGCACTCAGCCTTGGGAATCAATAGCATCTGGACCCACATCCTACTGCTCTTTCTAGGTGAAAGACCTCAGGTTAGTCAGTCTCTCTGACCCCATTTGTCATAAAGCACTTAATACTGCGGCTAGTACACACAGCAGGCATGAAAGAAACACAACCAGAATTCTATCAAGATGATAGATGACAGGTCAACTTATTGGTTGATGAGCAGATGGATAGTGTTTTTGTTTGTTTGGTTGGTTGGTTTTGGTTTTTCTGTGTAGCCCTGACTGTCCTGGAACTCACTCTATAGATCAGGCTAGCATTGAATTCACAGAGACCTGCCTGCCTCTGCCTCCCAATCTGCCTCTGTCTCTTTAATCCCATCACTTGGGATTAAAGGTGTAAACCACCACTGCTCAGTTTATTTTTGTTCGAAGACAAGGTATAAAGTAGCCAATCAGTGAGTCTCAAACTCATTAGGTCCCAAGGATAACCTTGAACTTGATCCTTCTGCCTCCACCTCTAGAGTGTATGCCCCATCAGACTGACTTTCTACAGTGTTGGAAATGGGACCCAGGGCTTCCTGCATGCCAGACAAGCATTTTACTGAGCTCCATGCCTATCCAATAGCTTCTGTTGCTATATCTGTGGCCAGGGATCTAACCAAGCCCTTGTTTTGCACATTCACTATTATAATAATGGTTTCTGAGCATCTTGTCAAAGACTCACCCTGAACCACAGGGTCCAGAGTCCTCCTTATCCATAAAGAGGTATTGTTCAGATGGATACTGTCGGGCCAGGCTCTGGAAGACCACCTCCCATGTCATCCCAGGAGGAACCAGCCCTTCTAAAACTCAGCTCCAAGGTCCTTGCTGGAAACAGGACTGATTCATCTGTGTCCACTGTAGATGCCAACACCAGCTACATATCTCTCCCTCAGTTCCCAACCAGACGGTGATTTCTACTTTACAAACTCACACCTACGAGCTCCTCAAAGCATAGCAGCAGTGCAGTGTGGGGCTAAGAGCAGAGAACTACCCTGTGCCCAGCCGCCAAGGATACACAGTGGGTCACAGAATACACACAGAATGGCCAACAGCGACAATCACACTTCTACAGTGGACCCCGGTGTGATGGAGCACACCTACAATCCCAAAACTCAGGAAGATCAGAAAGTTGTCCTCCAGCCTCCACATGGGCTGCCACCCCATAACTTTTTTTTTGGGGGGGGGGGTTTCAAGACAGGGTTACTCTGTAGCTTTGGAGCTTGTCCTGGAACTAGCTCTTGTAGACCAGACTGGCCTCGAGCTCACAAAAATCCGCCTGTCTCTGCCTCCCGAGTGCTGGGATTAAGTGCGTGTGCCACCACCGCCCAAATAAAACAAATAACTTTTTAAAACAAAAGCAAAAAAGAAAAAAGAAAAGAAAAACCACAATGAAAAAACACCTCTATAACAGAAAAACTAAGACATAGGAAAGCTTCTTAACCTGAGCTAGACCCTGTGGCTCTTGTCAGTCCGATCAGTGTTGAGAGCCCAGGCTGCCCTCTGGAGTTTTTTTTTTCTCAGCTCTAGGTGACTAACCGTGAAATGGAGGCCCATGCCCAGGCGCAGCTGAGCATGCCCCAACCTCCTTTCTTGATGGCTACCACGGGAACCTGGGGAAAGTACAACCTTTCCGGAATCCTGTGGGGGATGACCTCCTGGCTTTGGCAGTTCTTGGCCAGTGTCCTTCGGTCACTACTACTGCAGGTGTCCATCATACCGAGGGAAATTTCTTTGAAAGTAAAGGGCCTCAGATCACCTTGACAATGGGGAGTGGGGAGGGGGTGGGGTTACCCTTACCACCACCATCTCAAGAGTCCAGAGTCTACACCTGCCTCTGATCCAGCACAAGTACTGTGTGGTCCCAAAAAGCCCATCTAGATATCAGAAAATAAAGCAATCACCTGGGAGCACCGACTGCTACAGCCGGGGGTGGGGGGTGGGAGCACCTTACTTGAAGCCACAGGATAGTGGACACCACCCCATACAGACACCTGTCAGAAAGGGAAAGTGCAACAGGCCTAAGACCTTGGCCAGAATCCCATTCACCAGCTTCACTCTAGCTCCAACTAGCTCCAAGCCCAGAAACACCCGTTTGACAAGTCCCCACAAGAACTGGGAAGTTGTGGAATGTTAGAGGAGTTGGTTCTCATCTCTCACGGCTACCGCTGTAGGTGAGTATTTGCCCTTATAGCTCTTTAAACGTTTAAAGACTCTGCTAAGCCAGCATAGCTTCCGGAAGTGAGGGAGATGCCCCCGTCTCCTAATGGGTGTTCAAGACTCCACAGTTGAATGTGGACCTACCATGTGCCACTTGCTGGGTAGTGAAGGGTGGCATGGGGAAAAGTGGAAAGATGGCTCGGGGGTTAAGAGTGCATACTGCTCTTGCCGAGGACCCAGGTTTGATTCCCAGACCCACATTGGGCAGTTCACAACTGCCTATAACTCCGATTCAGGGGATCCAATGCCCTCTTTCTGAACTCTGGGGGCACCTGCATGCATACACACAAATTCACATAGGCACAGACAAATACATTTAAATAGACACTTTAAAAAATTAATTTAGTCCCACAGACCTTTCTTATCCACCTACTGTGTGCCAAGTGGTTCCACCCAAGACCCTGAAGACAAAGCTGCCTGGGTAAAGAAGCCCTTCACCCACCTCTCTGGTCAAGGGGAGGGGGTTTTAGAGGGCACAGGCCTGGGCTAAGCCCAGATCCTTCCTGCAAGCCAGCTGGGTCTGCAGTCTGACTTGATGCTCCCTGCCTGAGGACTGACAGTGTTTAATAAATTATCCTCCAGTTACTCAAAACCTGGTGGTGCACAAATGCTTGTTACTAACATAAAAAATTAAATTAACATTAAAATAACAGAACTAGACTTGAGTCCCTTCCAGGACACACGTGAAACAAATGGTCTGGAGGGGGGAGGGGTGCAGGGGGTGAATTCAATCCTTCTCAAAAGCTCCTAAGGTAAATGTCAAAGTTTCTAAGGTGTCCTTCTGCATGCCTAAAGGCTTCTTGTTAATCGGATCATTTTATTCTTTCCCCCAAACTCAATGAAGTATATATAATTGCTCCTAATTCGCAGATGAAAAAAACTGAAGTTTGAAATCTTCCTACCAGTGTGACCTTGGACAAACCATGAAGAGTTGTGGGCCTCCATTCAGATGTCAGGCCCTGAAAACAGTTTCCCGAATGCATAGTCGCATTTGACGACACAGAACAAGGAATCCATCCCTAAGGCCAAGGAGGCCAAGGCATAAGGCTCCCCATGGGGTCTTGCCTCCAGTCTAGGCCCAGGTGCTTGTCCCTGAGGCCTAAGTCCACCCAGGACAGCCCGTGCCGTCCGGGAAGGCAGTGGTATGCGCGGGAGGGACCCAGCGCCACCTACTCCGGGTGTGGGCCGACTAGGGCGTGTAGGGGCCAGGGGCTCCAGGGTATGGCCATGCCTGGAGCTCGTCCTCTCGGCAAAGGAAGCTAGGTCTGCACAGGCTCTCGGGGCTGGCGGGGAAGAGCTTGGGCTGAGGAAGGGTCTCTCTTCCAGATCCGTGCCTAAGGATCTAGAGCCAGAGGGCGCCGCCGGGGAAGGTCACCTACACCCGCGGCCCGCCGGGCCTGCACGCGGCTGCCCTTGCCCTTCCGCCTATCTGTCCAGATCGCCCCTCTCTCCCAACTGCAGATGTTTTGCATGCTCTGACTCGGATCTCTCCCTCCAGAGATACGGTCGGTGCCCGCCCTCCAGGCCTCCTCTACCCGCCCGCTGACCCTCCAGGCCCGCGATGATCCTCCCTGGTTCACCCTTCCCGGGGCCCTTCTCCTAGGCCCTGCGCACTCGCCCGATCGTCCCTCGATCGCCTCCCTGGAGACTCCCTAGGAACGCTGCCCGAGGCCCCCAGGGACTTAGGCATTGCCCGGGCCTTCTCTGCTGCGCCTACCTCGGAGGTGGTGACGGCGGGAGCAGCGACAGCTACGGCGGGGGCTGCGGCGAGGAGGCTGCAAGCGCAGGGAGCGGGCCGAGGGAGGAGCGGCGCGGAACACGGCGGCGCGGACACGCCCCAGCTCTGCGCGCCCGGCCCGAAGCTCCACCCCCGGCTCCACCTCGGACAGCGCCCAGATCTGTCCCGGGGTCTTCTTCCCTCTCCGAGCTCAGCGCTATTACCCTCGGTGGTTCTGTGACCGTGTGCGACAGTGCGTAAAGGCCTGCGTGCACCCGGGCACGGAGCGATAGGGAAGCGTGGGGCTGACGTGCGTGAGGTGTGTGCGTGCGCGGGGACACGCGGGTCACTGCTAGAGCCTCTAGGCTGCTGGAAGCATTTGGGAAGATGGGGGAGGGGAGCTTCCGGTACACTGAGTGGTGGCCTGGGGACCTCAGCGGATAGGGGCGCCGGAGTCTTGTGGCTCCTGCGCAGCCTCGAGACTGCGAGTCATCCCGAGGCCCAGTGGGGACACTGGGGCTCCGGAGGTGGCGCTGCATAGGGCAGAGCGGCTACTGTCTTGAGCTCCGACCTCGTTACACCAGGTTTCCGGAGCCTGCGACACGCCCGCGTGCGTCAACGAGTGATTTGCGAATTAAACTCCCTTGACAGCCGGCTCTGCACTGCAAATTTGCGTGCAATTTTCCCTCGTGGCGAAGCCACTAGTCGCCATTTCCCAAGCAATTGAGAAACTAGAAAAGGCAAAGTGAGTTTGGGGAGACTCGCTGCAGAATCTCACTGCGTGGAGAGGTCACGCAGGTTCTGGATGTCTGCTCTCCTGCAGTGTGACGCAGAACGTCACTTTCTCCCAGCCTGGTTATCAGTACATGGTCTCCTTCCCTAGAGTGGCTCTCAGCGTCCCATGCCAAACCAAATCAAAACAAGCTTGGAGAATCTGTGTAATCGCGGGTGAATGAAGATCTCACACCCTTTTTCTTCAACTAACAGACGTCCTAGGAGAATCCAGGTCCAGCGGAGGAAGAGCCAGTTGGTTGTTTGCTCACAACCAGTTGTGGCTGAATAAGGCAGCTGGGACACTGGCGGCCGCTCTGGGTTTAAAAATGCTGTTCCAGTGGGCTAAAAGAAGGGAACTGACAAGGGTGTGTGTGTGTGTATCAGACATAGAGTTCAGTGGTACAGAGCTTGCTTAGCACTTGGAAGAACCTGAGTTCAAGCCACAGGTTTTCTATAACTTCTCAAGTCTGCAGATCTACCTGACAACACCCAACCCACTCCCAGAGTAAGGCAAGCCTAGGTAAGCTGCTGAGTCACCCCGGAGCGAGCAAGGTGAGACAGAGTCGGAAAGACAAGACTGAGAGACAAGGAAGACTTGTCTCCAAGAGTCTTGCCCTTGGCCCTAGGCCCTGATGCCCAGTTGTGGAGCAGAAAGCCAATGCTCAAGATCCTCCTCACCCTCCAAGTACAAGCCCAGCATCCCTTTCAGGTCCCCCAGTCTGGAGAGTTCTAGTGGCCTCCCCTGTCCTCCCCAGCTGCCCCAGGTAGACTTTGAAATCACCAAGACAGCTTCCAGGCAGCTTTTGGCTCTGTGGCCATGGGCACAAAGTCTGGCTGCTTAGAATCTCAACTTGGGAATGTTGGTGTTAGCTTAAAATGAAACACATGGGGCTGGGGATGTAGCAAGAGTAAGACTCAGCGAACGGTTTGTGCCGCTTTTCCTGGGGAGGCATAAACAGAGCTACTCACTGATGACAGACTAAAGCGTTCCACTCAGTCTCCCTTGGCAAACTAAGGAAGGTGTTGAAGGCATTTACAAGGTGACTCAAGGTGGCTGAAAAAACTGGCCAATCATAGCTCCCAGCCCCCAGAAGCTGCGTGCATCCCTGGAGCAGAGCACAGCTAGCAGGCGACTGTTGGTTATCTAGATAGGGACTCCACGAGTCTGATAACTGAACTTCCCAAGCCTCGTATATTTCAACAGCTTCCTGGTTTTTTATTTTACTTTCTGGTGCTGGGGAGGAAACCTAGGACTTAGAACTTGCTAGGCAGTTTCCTGCCCTTTATGTCTCTTTCCTTCCGGAAGGGGATGTTTCTATCCCAGAGAATTAGCTGCACACGAAAGGTAAAGAAAATCAGCTCGGATAGGGAGCAAGCCTTTGGGGTTGGGATCTAACCGCTCTGGAAGGGTGACTCATTGATCCCTCCCAGTCGCAGCCTTTAGGGGGAGGTAGCAGCAGGTCCCCTCCTCTCCCAGCCTGCCAAAGCTGATTGGGCTGGGACAGAAAACCTGACCCAACCCCGACCAGTAGGGTTCTTCCTTGCAAATTTGAACTAAGAAAATTCAGCGTCAGAGAGAAACAAGGGGATGGTCCTGGAGTCGGCAAGTTCCTCAGAATGCTTTGCAGCTCTGTCCTCCCTGAAAAGCAAGCAAAGCACTATGGGATTGCAAGAGGCTTTGGACCCGTGTCCTCATGTACCCACCCCCATAACTAGTCGATTCCGTGTGCGTCCAGAGAGGTCTTACTGATTTGTGGGGACATGCCAGTCCTACCATAGTTTCTCTTGGGGTAAAAGACCCAGTATCACTTCCAGAGTGTGTGCTTCTTTGGAGCTGATTCCAGGGGCAGGAGGCAATGTCACGTGATAGAGCCCTGCTCTCCCCTGGCTCTGAGAAGGAACCAGTGAGACCCTGGAGGAGTTCTCTAGCTGTGGAAATAGACTTTCCCTAAAATCCAAGCTGAGGCAGAGGTCAGCTGTGTGGCTAGGGTATGCTGTCACTAGCCTCCCCTGCCGCTTCCCAGCTGAGACAGTAGGTTCCCAGCTCTCTCTCTCTCTCTCTCTCTCTCTCTCTCTCTCTCTCTCTCTCTCTCTCTCTGTGTGTGTGTGTGTGTGTGTGTGTGTG
>JAQHUG010000084.1:1078967-1127625 GCA_028555095.1 Dicrostonyx torquatus | reverse complement strand
GTATATAGGTGGGACCTCAGGCAGGGAGAGTCAATGGGAGGAGGAATTTAGGCTCAGAGAAGAAAGAAGGGAAGAAAGAAAAGGAGACAACAGGGAGAGGCCAGGAGACAGACAGACAGAAGTGGAAGAATCAGGAAAGTAGGACATACAGAATAGAAGGAAGGTAAAAAGCCCAGAGACAAAATGTAAATGAGGAGAAACAGGTTAAATTAAGCTAAAAGAGCCAGCGGGACAAGTCTAACCTAAGGCTGAGCATTCATAATTAATAATTATTCTCCACGCCTTTATTTGGGAGCTGGCTGGCAGCCCAGAGAAAATTCCAAATACAAGCCTGGTCTACAGAATGAGTTACAGGACAGCCAGAGCTACACAGAGAAACCCTGTCTCGAACACACACACACACACACACACACACACACACACACACAAAGATATGGGGGCCATTCTCATCCAAACCATTGTAGCCCTGTGTCTTCTTGTGTCTTCTTCAGGGTCTGGGACCCGCATGCCAGGAGGAGGCACGCCTGTGCCTGGATGCCTCTTTGCCTCTCAGCTTCTGTGCTGTCCCTCGCTCTCAGAGGTCCTTCACTCACCTAGCTTTTGATCCACGTCTTGCTCCCCTCAGCACTAAGAACTGAGTCAGAATAGAATGCGGGAGAAGCAGACACTGTCACTTCCCTCGCAGACCTCCGTAAAGGATTAGATGGACTTTGCTCAAAATGCCACACAAATGACATGTAAAGACTGGTCATGGTGTCATGGACCTGTAATCCAATCATTCTGGTGTACAGGAAGGATGATCAGGAGTTCAAGGTCATCTTTGTCTATGCAACACAGAAAGGTTGAAGCCTGGACTATGTGAAATCTTATCTTAAAAAAAAAATGGGGGTTGGGCTGGAGAGATGGTTCAGAGGTTAAGAGCACGGGTTGCTCTTCCAGAAGTCCTGAGTTCAATTCCCAGTAACCACATGATGGCTCACAACCATCTGTAATGAGATCTGGTGCCCTCTTCTGGCCTGCTGGTATGCAGAACACTACATACATAATAAATAAATATTTTTTTTAAAAAAAAATGGGGGCTAGTTGGACATAGTGGCACCCACCTGTGTTATGGGATGTTCTTCTGTATATTGTGATATGTGTTGCTTTTTTTTGTTTTGTTTTGTTTTTCGAGACAAGGTTTCTCTGTAGCTTTGCAGCCTGTCCTAGAACTAGTTTTTGTAGACCAGGCTGGTCTCGAACTCACAGAGATCTGCCTGCCTCTGCCTCCCGAGTGCTGGGATTAAAGGCATGTGCCACCACCGCCCGGCTATGTGTTGCTTTTATTGGTTGATGAATAAAGCTCCTTTGGCCTATAGCAGGGTAGAATATAGCTAGATGGGAAAGCCAAACTAAATACAGAAAGAAGGAGGGGTCAAGAGAGACCCCGGCAGCTGCCAGAGAGTGAGATGCTAGAGTGTTTCCGGTAAGCCATGGGCCACGTGTCAATACACAGATTAACAGAAATGAGTTAATTTCAATGTAAGAGCTAGCTAGTAACAAGCCTGAGCTAATACTTCAAACAGCTTGTAATTAATATTAAGCCTCAGAGTGTTTATTTGGGGACTGGCAAGCAAGAGAGAAACCTCCAGTTATACACCTGAATCCCAGAACTTGGGAGGCAGAAAGAAGTAGAGCTATGAGTTTGAGGCTAGCCTAGTCTATGCAGCAAGTTCTAGCCTGATCAGTGTTATACAATTAGACTCTGTTTCAAGAAGAAAAAGTAAATAAAAAGAAGCTGCAGAAAGGACTCTAGCAGCCTCCTCATCCCATTTCCTCCCAAATGGGGATGCTACAAGGAATGTAATCTATAGCAGCATCATAGAAGATTCTAGGACTAGCAAAATCCCCAGCTGAATGCAGCCCCATGCATACTGCAGTCAGCATCATGTGAGACAAAAGTATAGTCCTGGAGAAGCCTCTGGCTTAAGACGAGAGTGGCCCAAAGATGAAGGAGTCAGTTAGATGAAGCAGAGGTCATGGGCTTCATGGACAAGGGCTGTTTCTAGCTATCCTATACAGCTACATTGAGCTATAAGGTCTGGAGGATAGGTGGGTTCCAGGGAAGATGGCAGGTATGGCCACTGGCTGTTCCATCCTCCTGATTTCCACTGAGGCCAGTTTTGGGGAGGAGCTGGAATGTCCGCAAGGGTAGCTATTGCTAGGCAAGTAGCTGGGCATTGATACTTGGGGTCCCTTCCCTGACCAAACACACAGAGACAGTCTGATTCTAACGAAGGCCGGTGTAGTGATATTTTGTTTGTATTTTAACAAATAAAGCTTGCCTGAAGATCAGAGAGCAGAGCTAAGCCACTAGAGGCCAGGCAGTGGTGGCGCACAGCTTTAATCCCAGGACTCGGAGACAAGCAAATGGATCTCTGTTAGTTCAAGGCCACCCTGGTCTACACAAAATTGATCCAATCTGTAAGAGAAGCAGAGCTACACAAAGGTGATCCCAGCACTTAGGAGTCAGTGCTAGGGAGGTGGAGACAGGAAGAGATGTGGCTGGGCAGAGAGAGAAATATAAGGCGGGAGGAGACAGGAGCTCAGATGCAGTCTGAGGATGCAGTCTGGAGAGGCAGGATCAATCCTTTGATCTGAGCATTGGTAGAGGTAAGAACTCTAGTGGCTGGCCTGCTCTGCTTCTCTGATCTCCAGGCAAGCTTTACTTGTTAGATTACAACCAAAATAATATCACCACAGGAGGGTCATAGTGAGTAACCACAGGAAAAAGAGAATTGAACCAAGCCCAGGTTTCTTTTCAACATCACTGTTTAAGGAAACATGATATAAAATGCCCTGTTTCTTCTCACTCCTCCGTTCTCCACACAGTCTGCCCTGCCTTCCTTGGGGCTCCCTGGCTGAGTCTTAAAGAGGTCTTTACCAGCCAGCCCACCTGTCAACAACTTGATTTCCCTCCATCCTGGACTGGTCATCGAAAAATGCACTTCTAACCACTCACCAACAGGTGGCAGCACCCCCACAGATTGCTCGCTTGGAAGCCTATGCAATTCCTTGAAAAGTAAACTCTCTATTTCAGGGGATAGGCACCGGTTAATATCTCCTGATGAGAAAAGTTGGGCTGGGGAAAAACAATCGGCAGCTGCAGCTCATCTTTACGCAGAGGTCTCAGCCCCAGTGGAGTGTCCGATGGTTCCCTGACCCAGTCCTAAAGGAAGTTCAATCCTTGCATCTTGGGAGCATCCTGCAACCTCTAGAGGTTATTTCTGATCCTCACAGGTTGGAAGTAGGAGGATGTCATAGTTGATCTTCACTGTCAACGTGCCTGGGTTTGGAATCACCTAGGAAACAGCTGAGGGTGTCTGTGAAGGCGGTTGCAGGGAAGATTAGTGGAGGAGGGAAAACCCTGGATGTGGGTGGTACCATCCCATGGCTGGGGTCCAAAACAAACTGAATAAAAACTGATCACCAGCATCCCTGTCCATCTCCTGCATGCAGACACAATGTGACCAGCCTCCTCACACTCCTGCCTCCAAGGTTTCCCCACCTCCACGGGTGTACCCTCAAATCATTAGCCTGAATAAACCTTACCTTCCTTGAGTCATTTGTTAGGTGTTTCATCATGGCACCAGGATAAGTAACTATGATATTGGAGTCACTGGGGCCATGCCCAGCGATGCTGATACACAGAGCAGGCTTCCAGGACAAAGAATTGTCTATCCCACAACAGCACCAGTGATAAGACAGAGACACTGATTAATCAGACTCAAGAGCAATGGACTGTGAAGAGGCAGAAAAGGCCCTTCACAGTCTCCCTCACCCTCAGCATCCCCACATCCTCTCCTCAGAGCCTCCTCCATGAGGAATCAAGGGATAACGCTGAGCGGGAGGCACGGGTGGGCCTCTGTGTGGGACCCTGGAGGCTCCAGGCATGCAGGAGCCCTACCTTCCTTCCAGGAGATTGGGTTACAGGAAGAGGTGGTGTCTTCGTAAGGTGAAAAGTGTGAGAGTGGGGACAACTGAGAGACCAACGCAGCATGACATAGAAGGGACCGACTTTAGCAAGGACGATGGGTGTGGGCAGGAGATGTGGGTACCAACTCCGGTTCTCTACAAGAGCAGCAAGCACCCTGAGCTGTCAGGTCTCCTCAGCCCCCTATATGTTCTATTTTTACATTACTAGCAGTGCAGTGGGTGTGTTTGCACTAGCTAGCATCACCATGGATACAGGACTGATGTGTTTCATGTGATCGACCACCTGGAGGCAAAACGATTTTTTTTTTTTTTTTTTTTGCTTTTTGAGACAGGTTATCACTGTGTAGTCCTGACTGTCCTGGAACCTGCTCTGTAGACCAGGCTGGCCTCAGATTCAGAGATTCACCTGCCTCTGCCTCCTGAGTGCTGGGATTAAAGTCCTCACACAGGGAGACAAGAGAGCCCACTAAGAAGCTCCTGTGAGGAGAGAAGATGCCACCTGCTGGCTTTGGAGGAGCTCTCAGGTTGGAGAAGACAACCTATGGATGACCCCAAGAACCAGGGAGGAAGCTTGCCCCATAGTACCTTAGCTCCCACCTAGGGAAGCCATTTCAGGTCTAGCTGCTAGCCCTTAAATATTGCTAGGTTTTGTTGAGACAGGGTCTCATTCTGTAGCTGTGGCTGGCCTCATACTCAGTATGTAGACCAGAGGGGCCTTGGTGATCTTCTTGTTTCGTCTCACAAGTGTGGAGATTTATATGTTTGTACCAACACTTCTGACTCAAACCGGTGCTTCTTTGATTCACTAAATCTGTGAATATTCAAAGCAGCATTAAAAAAAAACAAATGTAGACCGGGCGGTGGTGGCGCATGCCTTTAATCCCAGCACTCGGGAGGCAGAGGCAGGCAGATCTCTGTGAGTTTGAGACCAACCTGGTCTAAAGAGCTAGTTCCAGAACAGGCTCCAAAGCCACAGAGAAACCCTGTCTCAAAACAACAACAACAACAACAACAAAAACCAAAAAAGACCAAATGTAGAGCCAGGCAGTGGTGGTGCACGCCCTTAATCCCAGCACTCAGGAGGCAGAAGCAGGGGGATCTCTGTGAGTTCAATGCCAATCTGGCCTACAGAGCGAGTTTCAGGACAGCCAGAGCTATGCAGAGAAACCCTGTCTCCAGAAAGAAAGAAAAAAAAAAAGGCTGTTGCTTATTATTTCAGCATTCAAAAGGCTGAGAAGATCACCAGTTACAGGCTAGCCTGGGCTACAAAATAAGAGATTCCCCCCCCCCACACACACACACACACTAACTCAAAGGGCATTAGGCTTAAAATACACAAAATGTTGACAACTGGGCATCAGTGAAACACTACAGACAGTACATGAGGGTCAGTTATGAGCTCAGTGGGCTGTCTGCACCATACTCCATCCTGGTGGTCAGTACCTGTTCCTCTGCAGGCCTCTGAGTGAGTCCTTAGGCAGTGAAGGTCAATTCCACACCAGGGAAATAAGGTTCTTTGGAAGGCCCCCCGGGCTGTCTCCCCTCCAGTCCACTCTCCCTTCCTTTCTTTTTTCAGAGAAACAGAAAGCCAACAGACAGGTATCTTAGTGACTCTGCAGCCCTGGTTTATTCTGGTATCATCTGGGGAGTGCTACCAATGCTGGCCTTCACTTCAAAGACCATTTTCCCTTGGCTGTGATTATCTGCATTTGTTGACTCTCCCTCTGGCCAAGTCTATTGGAAGCTTGGTTGCTATTCGGAGACGTAGCCACCAGATGGCGCTAGAAGATGACTAAAGAAAAGGGATCACTTCTTCCAGGGTGCCCAAACGGTAAGAAAGAGTGAGGTGGGAGTCCTCAGATTAAAGGAGCAAGCACTAGCCTCTGGCCACTTGAAGTGGTTTGTTTGTTTGCTTAGCTTTTAGAGAGAGAAAATGAAGCGGGGAGGGAGCACTCATGTGGAAGGTGAAGGACTTTCTGGAGTCCGTTTCAGTTTCCTCCTTCCAGCTTTATGTGGCATCTGGGGATTGAACTCAGGTCACCAGGCTTGTGGACCAAGCCACTGCTGAACCATCTCACCATCCTTATTTGGTTTTTGTGTGACTTTGAACTCCTGGTCCGCCTGCCTCCACCTCCCGAGTGCTAGGGTCCTAGGTGTGCTCTGCCACTCCCAGCCCACTGGTGATTTTATGTGAGATGTCCACCCAGGAGTGTGGAGTCTCAGTGGGGTGGGTGGATTGCAGAGCCCACTCTACCCAAAGCACTTTCCCATTCACCTCTGATGGCCAGTGAAAAAGCAAACGGCACCTACCAGCAGAGCCCTTCCGGGGACAGGATAACCACAAAACAGAGCCCAGAGATGGGGTCCCCACAAAGCCCACCTATCTTTTGATCTTCTCTGACAGCAACACTGCATTTACTGGGTCATCTCTGAAGTGAGAAACAGGCCCACAGGCGGCTTCTGCTTGCTTTTCTCTAACTGGCCAAACGCTAAGCCTAGGAGGCCTGGGAGCTTCTCTACATAATATGCAAAATTAGGCTTGTACATCTTGTGCCAACGAGAGGGGCTGTGGCTTTCATTAGGAGTAAGGACACAGAAAAGGCCAAAGCACACAGACTTGAGCTCAGCATGAACCGTTGAGGTAGACTTAAGCCTAACACTACTGAGGCTGAGGCAGGAGGATCAGCATGAGTTCAAGGCCGCCCTGGGCTGTGTGGAAAGACGTCAAAACAAATGGCAGGGCATGCCCCTAAGCTGGTAGAGTTTGCCTAGCATGCACGAAGCTCTGGGTTTGAACCCCAGCACCGCTTAAACTGGGTGTGCTGATGCCAGCCTGTGTTGCTAGCACTTGGGTGGTAGAAGTCGAGGATCAGATGTCCGAGTTTGTGTTTGGCTATGTGATGAGTTTCAGATCAGTCCTGGTTACCTGAGACCTTGTCTCAAAAACCAATCCCTCAACGGCTGGCTGGCATTCAGGTTGCTGCGTGGGAAAGAAGAAACGGGGTCAATGCTAAAACTTTTGAGACCTCTTCCTTAGTGATGCCAGGAGCTACACACCTCTGAGGAACAGTCAAAGGTCCCTTAGGGGCATAGACATGGAACATGGGCCCCAGTCACTATGGCAGCCTTTTCTGACCAGTGGGAGATGCAGGGGGCCTGGGAAGGGAAAGCCAGCCCTTTTGGACTCAGGCCTGATAGTGTTTTCCCAGCGGACCAGACTCTGCAGCTCAGGATCAGGGTTGAACCTGGGAGCTGGAAACAGAATCTCAGAGAAAAACAGGCTTTGCTTAATGTCACCCAAAAAAGGGCCTTCTTAGCCTTGCCTGGGATCCCAGCCTACTGCTTTCCCCATGCAGCCTTACCCTTGGCCTCCACAAGGACCCCCCAGGTCAGAGCAATCCTATCGGTGGGTGAGTCATTCTCTAAAGATTAGGGTCCACCCAGGGTGACCTTGCCAGACAGTCCTCTGGGACTGGGCACCACCACCCTGGCCACCATATGCACCCCTCAGCTGTCACCCCTGAAGCTCCTGTGGTGACCCCATTTCCCTTACTCTCTTCAGCAGCTTCAAAACAAACCAAAACACAGACCAATATCCTTTGTTTGTTTGGGGGATCAGAGCAGGGGAAAGCGCTCTGTGGGTTTTTACTTGAAAACAAGGCTGCTTGAGGGAGCAGAAACCAAAGGCAAAGGGGACAGGGCTCCTTGTGGCCACATGCTTTCTGGATGAGTCAGGGCAGAGTTGGGGACTCAGTAACAAGGCTGTCTGCTCACTACTTTTGGGGACTGGGGCCATGGCCACCCCCACTAACCCTAAGTAATGTGTATTTGGGGTTGACTAGACCCAGAGAGGAGCAGGTTTCCCATTTAATGGCCCCACTGCAGGTGGAGGTGGATTGGGTTGGTTCAAACCCTTGGGGCAAATTCATCTCCATCCTTAGCTCCCAGGCCCAGACTAGGTGTCCAGGGCCTGGTGCTCTGCCCCAAGGGAGACATGAGAGCCCATCTAGCATGGGAGGCCTCTAGGGTGTACAGTCAGGCCCTGTCCAACCAACCTGTTAGATGTGGACTCCCTGGTGAAATTGGAATCCCTGAGGTACCTGCCTCCAGGAAGGTGCACACAGTAGGTCAGAGACCAGAGTTCCCGTGGTCTCCACACAGTGTAGGTGCAGGAGTCAGGCTGGTGGGGACTGCCTATAGGCAGATGTCCCCAGCATCTGTGAACAGAGTCTGAAGGGTGGTGACAGGCAGATGGCTGTAGAGTGGTACCCCACCACTGCCTGAACAAGTAGGGGCTCCCAGCTGACTCCTGGCCTCTCTGATAGTTTTAGATGCACAATCTCATTTGAGTTTCACAACTAGTAAAGCTAGAGAGGATGAAGCCACTGCGGTTCAGAAAAGCAAAGCGAGTTACTGAGGAACACACAGCAAGCCAGCCTCAGACACAAGGCTAAGACCAGCTCAGAGCCAGGAATTAGGTCACTCAGAGCAGGAATCTACCACATGGTGGGAGATGACTCCAAGGACTCTTGCCAACACCCCTTACTCTGTGGGCCCACCATAGGGATGGGTAGGTTTTTGTTAAAGGCCTCCATTTTCTGAAGCCACCATGTTTGAATTCCAGTCTCAACTAATCTCCGTGTCTCCCTTACGGAAATGTCCCCATTAGCGCATGTCAGAGATGATAAAGCTGAACCAGCAGGGTCGGCGAGATGGCTCAGAGGATAGAAGCGCTTGCCGCCAAGCCTGCTGACTTGAGTTTGGTTCCTGAGACCCACCCAGGTAGAAGGAGATCAACTCCACAAACCTGTCTGCTCAGACAAAGGGTGGTGGTGCACGCCTTTAATCCCAGCACTCGGTGGGGCAGAGGCAGGAGATCTCTGTGTGTTCAAGGCCAGCCTGGTCTACAAAGTGAATTCCAGGACAGCCAGGGCTGTTACATAGAGGAACCGTGCCTCGAAAAACAAAAGCAAACACCAAAAGTTGTCTTCTGACCTCTATGGCCTGTGTGCTTCCTGACACACAATAATAACATGTAAAAGAAAAAGAAAACAATTAAAAAGGCTAAAGCAGCAGGTGGTGACTTTCCAGCCCTAAAGCAGGGATCTTTGCCTCCCACCCTGTCTCTTCATTAGATTGAAATACCAGCTTCACCCCTTCCCTTCTGTGAGCTGCACTTTGGGACCTAAGCTACAAGGCTCACCCTCCCCACCCCACCCCTCTTTGCTGGTTGACATTTGCATGGGGCTCTGCTCCTTCCTACCCTCACTCAGCTTCTGTCACACAGGTGTGTGTTAACGGCCCCACCAACGGCAGCCAACATCCGGGGGGGCCTACTCCCCACCAGTGGAAGACCCAAGCCATTCTTCTCGCCTGCATCCTCAGCTGTTGGGCCTACAGGGAAGCCCCAGGTGCCTGTGAACTCACAAAGCCTTCCAAGGCCTTGCTCAGTTAGTTGACATCTTACCTCCTACAGTGCATGCAGTCATCTCTCTTCCATAGCTCTGTGTGTGGCACAGGAGTGTGCATGGCTGTGTGAATCTCAGGTATACAACTATCTGTATATTTATGTGTGCACAGCTTTGTGTGTGCACATGATCTGTGCAGGTTGTGTGTGTACCTCCCCATCTATATGTGTTTTCTTACCATTTTTCTTTTCTTTTCCTTTTTGGTTTTGGTTTTTTGAGACTCAGTTTTTCTGTGTAGCCCTCGCTGTCCTGGAACTCACTCTATAGACCAGGCTGGTCTCAACCTTAGATATCCACCTGCCTATGCCTCCAGAGTGCTGGGATCAAAAGTGTGTGCCACCACTGCCCGGCCTGTATGTGTTTTCATGCGTGTGAACTCCATGTGTGTACCTGGGCTCTGCTGGTGTGCATGCATAGAAGTAACTGGGGCCCACACTGTGCATCTATCTCTGGCTTTTCCATCCACCCAGTTGACACCGCCTCCCTAGGCATTGTGTGGAATCTAAATATATAGAAGAGACCAACCCGTGGCGGGTGGTGGTGGCGGCGCACGCCTTTAATCCCAGCACTCGGGAGGCAGAGACAGGCGGATCTTTGTGAGTTCGAGACCAGCCTGGTCTACAAGAGCTAGTTCCAGGATAGGCTCCAAAGCTACAGAGAAACCCTGTCTCGAAAAACCAAAAAAAAAAAAAAAAAAAAAAAGAAGAGACCAACCCCACAGATCTCTGAGTCCTTGTAAGCTCACCTTCCTAGGTGACACCCTCAGCCCACTCATTCTAGACAGGAGGCTGGGCCCGAACTGGAGAGCAGATGGGCCGATGGTGAACAGCGGCCAGGACAAAGGGCCCAGCAACTCACAACGAAGTCCATCCTGCAAAGTCCTGTGCCTTGTCCTCTGCAACCCCCACCCCCCCATGAAGCTCACAGTGAACAAAACCACAGGCTCTTACGAGTGCAATGGCACACTATGTAAAGGCGCTAGACATCAAGCCTGTCAACCCGAGTTCCATCCCTGGGAGCCACACGGTAGAAGCAGGGATTTCTGCAAGTTGTCCTCTGACCTACACACGTGTACTGTGGCATATGCTGCTCTCACCAGATGAATAGTGTGTGTGTGTTGCCCAGGGTGTTGGCTTCACATCCCACTGTGACAACAGGACTGAGGGCCTAACCAAGGTGCCAGCAGAGCAGTGGCCTTCGGAATTCTCTCCTTGCCCTTTCCCCCTTCTTGCAGTTGGGGCTGCCATTCCTTGGCTCACAACCTCATCCTGGTCCCCATGCTGGTACATCTTCAGGCTCAGCTTCTGCTGGCAGATCTCTTCTGCTGCTTATCCCGGCGATGTCACTGAGACACTAGGGGAATGGTCTCTCTCTAGGTCTTCAACTTGCTCACATCTGCATAGTTCTGTTTGCTGAGTCAGAGACCCTGGGGAGTCAGTGGGTGTGCTAGATGCCAATATCAGAGCTGGTGCCCTGCACCCTGTTTGCTAGTGAATTCCCCTAAAGCATGAAAATGCACAGCTTTTTTTTTTTTTTTTTTTAAATCTCTTGTTTCAAGACAAGGTCTCACAGAGCCCAGGTTTGCCTGAAACTCATCTTGTAGCTGAGGATGGCCTTGAACTCCTGATTCCCAGCCTCGGTCTCCGGAGCACTAGGATTATAGCGGTTGCTGCCATACCTGGATAAACCTCAGTTTCCCAGCAGAGCTACCACTTCCTCATCTCACTTCGAGCAGAGGCAGGGAAAGGGGCAACTTAGAGAGTCCAGTTCTGACTTCCTGTGGCTTTTGGAGCCAAGAGGAGGGAACAATTCGCTCCTTTGTTGTGTCCCTAACAATGGCATTCTTCAGGAAATAGGATATTAAGGATCTAATAACTACTTGATATGCAGTAAAACATTCCATTCTGCTCTGGAAAGCGCCATCCTCGTCTCTTACAGGAATCCAACAAACGTCTTTTAATTAAGTTGGTTCTCGATGAGACACCTTCTTGCTGCAGTAATTTTCTGAATGAAGCTACCCTGAAGTACTAATTACTTGGTTTCTTAAGGAGCCCTGCCAGTGTGGTGGCAAGGGTGGGGCTGACCTGCTGGGACGCGACAAGGTCTTAGTGGGTGACGAAGTCTCCTGGCATCCAGATTTCAGAGAATCCATTGACACTACATTCTTGTAGTGTCGAGCCACCTGCTAGTGGCAGTAACCCTAAGAACTAGAACACATAGGAGTTAGGGATGCCTCTGGCTGTGATCTGTCTCACATTTCCTCTTTCTCTAGCTGTCATCATCACCACCATCATCATCTTCATCATTATTATCTTTGTTCTTAGTGAGACAGGCTCTCACTGTGTAGCCCAGGCTGTCCTGGAATTCATTACGTAGAACAGGTTGTCCTTGAACTCACAGAGATCCACCTGCCTCTGTCTCCCAAGTGCTGGAATTAGTTACCATGCCTAACTCCACCCCCTTTTTAAGATATTAATTTGTGGGTATATCTGTGAGAGTTGTATGTAACTCAATTTGTTGTGTGCAGTAACATGTAACTGCAGGTACACACGGAGGCTAGGAGAGGGCATGTGAGCTCTCTGGAAGTGATGCACAAGCAGGCGTGAGCTACCCAGCTTGGATGCTGGTAACCGAACTCTGGTCCTCTGAAAGAGCAGCGAGTGCTACTGAGCCATCTCTCCAGCCACTCTGGTCCTCTTTAGTGTGTGGTGCTGTGCATCTTCCATTCTCTGGCTGATGTACCATTAGAGCCTGGTGCCTTCGAGATGAGCCTCTGCTTCTATATGACTCATTCATATCCTCTTTCTCTCCCTCTCTCCCCCCTCCCTCTTTCTCTCGCTCTCTCTCTTTTCGCGCGTGCACGTGTGTATGTGTGTGTCCCCTCTAGTTTTGTGTTGTTGGGTCTTTTTTTTTTTGATATTGTCTTATTTAGCCCAAGCTGGTTTGGAATTTGTTATATAGATAACTGAGGACAATCTTGAACTCCCGATCCTCTTGCCTTAACCTTCTGAGTCCAGTGCCGGGATCCTGGGCAGCACATCCAGCCCACTTTCTTCATGAGACAGGGTCTTGCTATGCAATTGATGCTGACTTGAACTTTTGATCCTTTCAATAACACATATTCATTCATTCTAAAAATAAAAATTATGCTGGGTGTGGTCGTGCACACCTTTAATTCCAGCACTCAGGAGGCAAACTCAGGGAGAGCTCTGTGTGTTTGAAGTCATCCTGGCCTATATAATGAGTTCCAGGACAGCCAGGGATACATAGTGAAATCCTGTCTCGAAAATAAATAAAAATTAGGGCTGGCAAGATGGGTCAGGTAAAAACACTTTCTGGTCAAGCCTGACGACCTGAGTTCAATCCCAGTAACCTATATGAGGGAAGAGAACTGACGCCATGAAGTTGTCATCTGACCACACACGCTACGACAGGAGTGCATGTGTGCACTCATGCATGCACATGCAGGTGCACACACACTTATAAATAAATGCATGATACACATATAAATAAAATCTGAGTTTTACAGACACTTCAGAATGACACTTCAGAAACAGACTTGGATCCACAGTCAGTATTCAGCTCCCCCTCCCTCTCATCGCTGGATGTCACTTGTCCTTTATTTATTACCTTTTTCTGCCAGTCTGAAAAACAGAAGAAGAGAAAGGAAAAGGAAAAGAGAAAAGTGTTCCTTGTGGTCTGACTTCTATGCTCACGCTCTGTGAGGCTGACTGGCAGGAGGGCCTGGGTTCACTGTGTGTCCCCTGGCTGGTGACCAACTCATAAACTATCTTGAGAGGTCTGGGACAGACCAGTGTAGCAGCCTTGACTGTGGACAGTACATTCCAGACACAGGGAGATGGGAAAGGGAAGGAACATCCATTCCCAGGTGTTATTGGGGAAATCAGGGTTCACTCTCAGGGTTCAGTCTCAGTAATAAAAAAAAAAAATTAAGCCAGGTGGTGGTGGCGCACACCTTTAATCCCAACACTCAGGAGGCAGAGGCAGGTGAATCTCTGTGAGTTAGAGGCCAGCCTGGTTTATGGAGTGAATTCCAGAACAGCCAAGAATATACAAAGAAACCCTGCCTCAAAAACAAAACAAAACAAAACAAGACCATCCTTGAAAGACCCCAGAGACCTGGGTGCCTTCAACCCACCGTCAAGACGCAAGACATCAGAGGCCAGCTGGATGCAATATGCAAGAGGGTTCATTTTCTCAGACCTGAGGATGCTCAGCATTTGAAAAACTGAGCATGCCTTTACAGACTAGAGTCAGTATTTATATTTTACATGAACAGATGATTATACAGTTTCTATTAGCTACTTTGAGGCGAGGGAAAAGTTCAGTCACGTCAGCTTTGTCCTTGTCTAGGGACATCTGGTGTTCTCTATTCATCCTTTATCTCTTTGTTAGCTAGGCCCGACTTTCAGACTATAGGCCTACTGTTGCCATGGGTCCGAGTGGCCTTGCTTTAAAGATACCAAGGCACCTGGAATCCTGCTTCTGCTAGCAGGGAATCTTGGCTGATGTCCCTATTTTGGGTTAGGAGAAGGGGGGTTGTGGCGTTACCGCTGCTGTTAACCCATTCCATTTCATCCTCACCCCTCAAAAAGAACCAACTCTAAGGAAATATCTAGGACAATTTGATTTGAGTTTAGAAGAAAAGTTCCAGAGCAGGTGAGTGATAAATCTCGAGAGCTGCCCAGAGGAGGGAGATGGAGAAGACAGAGAACCAAGAGAACAAAAGCCATTCCTCTGAGTTTGGTTGACATGGGTCAGCCTCGTGGCACAGGGAGGGAACCCTTCTGCAAAGCAAACTTGAGAAAGAGATCAAAGGGAAGTTCATCTTCCTTAGTAGTTCAGGATAACCAGCCAACTTACCACGTCAGCCATGCAGCCGCAGTACCCTAAACAAATGCACCCGGTGGCAGGAATAATGGGAAAGAAAATTATGTTATCTCAGAGCTGGAGAGATGGCTCAGTAGTTCAAAGGTTTTGCTGTTCTGCTGTAGGACTTGAGTTTGGCTCCCAGCACCCAGGTGGGGCAGCTCACAACAGATATAAACAATAGCTCCAGGGGATCCAGCACCCTCTTCTGGCCTCTTCGGATACAGCATGCACAGGCACATACACAAATAATAAAACAGCAAAAATTGTAAAAGGCACGTTATCTCATTAAAGGGATAATTATTCCTCTTATCTCTTTAGCATGGCCAGGGCAAATCTAACTCCCTAATGGGCAGTCCCACATTCCAGAGGGTTGACCCTTTAGTCGGTTGATTGTCCTGCCTAACTCAGTGTTAGGTCTTAGCCCAGGCCAGGGAGCCATTGTCTTGTCCATAAAGAAATAGTATTCCTTTAATGGGTCTTTTACTATCATTGTAACGGGCACAGGGTTCTAAGGCTTTCCCGAACCTTTCAGAGGCAGAGGCTGACATATCTGACACAGCTCTGATGATGCAGGCTACAAGAACCTCTGGCTGAAGCCGGGTGGTGGTGGCACATACCTTCAATCCCATCACTTGGGAGGCAGAGGCAGATGAATCTCTGTGAGTTCAAGGCCAGCCTGGTCTACAAGAGCTAGTTCAAGTACAGGCTCTAAAACTACAGCGAAACCCCTGTCGCAAAAAAACAAAAACCTCTGGCTGGCATCTTATCCCACAGAAAGTCCTGTCTCTCATCTTTGCCCTTCTCAGCAGCTCCTGGTGGACCTGACTACTCCCAGCACCCATGAGGAGGCTGAGGAAACAGCCCAGCCTGGTGAGTCAGCACTTCCGGACACTAGACTTGCCAACTCCTAGTCGGCGACAGGCCATGAGTCACAAATTATAGCCTTTCATAGGTGCAGGCTGTGCCAGCCTGTGAGGTGGCAATGCTGGCAGGGAGCTCAGGAGCCCTAGGCTTGGGGCCATGGGAAAAGAAAGGCTCAGACAGGCCTGCATGGTGTAGGGCACTCCTATGGCTTCTCTCCTGCCAGCCACCAGGCTGCAGTGCCAACGTCTAGGCTCGGACATGCCCTGACACAGGACGTCCTCAGCCTCAGACCAGAAGGAAACTGACTTTACCAGAGCCTGGTGGAATCTCAAGGTTAGAGCCATCCCCCTGCAGCTATGGAGGGTGTAAGGCCACCGCTCCTGCTGTGTGCTGACTACAGTGGGTGGCCTCTGGAGGTCTGCTCCATCACGCCCCCAAGATACTCTGGGACTTGGCGCTGCCTTGTTCAAGAGCAGGAGGTCAGAGGCCAATGCACTGCCTCTGAGGCCAAACAATGATACCACAGGCCCTCTTAGCTTTGGCATACGCTTAGCCAAGGCATCAGGGACTTCTAGAAGGTTCAGAGAAATTTCATGCCGTTATAATGAAGCCCACTGACTGCATCCTACCCCCAACAGCGTTCCTTTAAGCTTGGGACCACATTCTCCACAACAGCAAATTTCCATGCTCCCTAAATTTGATGTCTCATTCAGCTTTTCTTTTTGTCTGAAATGTTTGATTGTGTGGCTGAAGGGATTGCCCAAAGGTATACACAGCAAGGAATGAGGGCCAATGAGACTGTGTGTCTCTTTGAGAAGCCCCCTCCTGACCCCCCAAGGCCTGGGCTGCTGCCCTGAGGGTCCCTCACCCAGGGCTCTGCTAGCAATGACTTGTTTACACTCTGGGCTGGTAGCCTTAGCAACTCCAGGAAACAGCCAAACACAGACTAATGAGCTTGCCTGGGATATGGCAAAGAAAGGCCTGAGGAGAGCCTGGCCCAGAACCCCTACAGAGGAAAGTTCAGTGCCATGTTTTAGAAATCAGTAGAGATGTGAACAGGATAATACTAGGGTCCCCACTGAGTGGCAGCTGACCCAGAGCGTCTGTGCCAGGATACCCAATTCACAGTATCCCAGTGCAACCACCAACCCAGCCACTTTCCAGTACTTGGCACAGTGCCTGGCATGGGAAGGTCCTCAGGAAACAAAGGACTATAAACTCTGAGGTGGGTGCACCCAGGAAAACTGAAAACCACACCTTCTCCCTCCCTGCCCAAGTAACTTTCCAACACCCTCTCCCTTCCCTTTCCTTTTTTTTTTTTTTTTTTTTTGGTTTTGTTTCTTGAGATGGGGTCTAACTTTGCAGCCCCAGAACTCATTATGTAGCTCAGGCTAGCCTCCAGCTCAGGGTGATCCTGTCAGCCGTCTCAGTGCTGGGATTACAGACGTGTGAGCCTGGAGTTGACAGTAGTCCTCCTGCCTTAGTTTCCCAAGTGCTGGGATTACAGACACCGGCTACCACACCCGAAGGTTTCTATTCTTTGTTTTTCTCATTTAGGAAAGACATGGGCCACAGTGCAACATGGAAATCAGAGGTGGAGTTTGTGGTGTCGGCTCTCTCCTCCCATCTTTAATGGGTTCTGGCGGTTGAGCTCCGTTGCCAGTTTTGTGTGACAAGCAGCTTTATCTGCTGAGCCCTCTCATGGGCACACTGGCACCTTTCTCTTAAGCTATTCAGTTTGTTCAGATTTTGTTAATTGTATTCTCTCTCTCTCTCTCTCTCTCTCTCTCTCTCTCTCTCTCTCTCTCCACACACACAAATATAAACATAGAGTAACAAAAACAGCAACAGGTGCTTTTTTGAGAGAGGGTCTTACTATGTAGACCAGGCTGGCCTTGAATTCACAGAGATCCACCGCCTCTGCCTCTGCCTCTGGGATTAAAGGAATGTTTCGCCATAGCTAATAAATATTTATTTGTATTTTACATGTATAAGTGTTTGCCTGTGTGTATGTACACCATGAGCAAGCCAGAGGAGAGTGAGCGATCCCTGGAACTACAGGTATAGTTGGTTGTGAGCCTCCATGTAGGTGCTGAGAATTGAACCTGGGTCCCCTGCAAGAGCAACAGTGCTCTTACCCACTGAGCCATCTCTGCAGCCTATGCCAACCACGTTTACCCATGAAGTCATCTTGCCAACTCTGAACTTAGCTCTGATAGTATTTCAACAGTTTTCCCACTAACCGCCTTTTCCTGTTTTGGTATCTTTTGGTATCCAAAGCAACGTGGATTTTTTTGCTTATCTGGTAGTTTGGTTAATACTCTAGTAAGATCTCTCACAACTCCTTATTTGGGGGGCATTGAGACAGGGTTTCTCTGTATAGCCCTGGCTGTCCTGGAACTCACTCTATAAACCAGGCTGTCCTTGAACTCACAGAGATCTGCCTGCCTCTGCCTCCGGAGTGCTAGGATTAAAGGCATGTGCCACGGAAGCTGGCTGGTATTCCACTCCACCCTCCCCCCCAGTTCTATGCACAATTTCTTCCATATTGATTCAGTGACTTGTTCTGGCCAAGAACTGTTATAATTTGCCAATCAGACATTGACATTCGTGATACCAGTCAAGGCTTGGAAAACAGCCTTTTATGGTGCCTGCCCTGCTTTGTGGCCTGCTGAGAATCCTACAAATACAAGGACCTGGAATGATCTAATGGAACTATGACTCAAAACAATTGCCAGTCACATGAGGGGGTGCCATGCTACACGATGCCCTTGCGAGGAACCCAGCCGGGACCAGCTGCCAAGCCCTTCTGAACAGCCAGCCAGAGTCACGCGCACTTGGAATGGGGTTTGAGTGTTGTTTGTTACCCAGCAATAGATAAACTACATTATTTTTAAAAAATCTTTTGTTTTTTATTTTATTTTTATTTATGTGTATGTGTGTGTGTGGGTGTGGGTGTGGGTGTATGTGCACGCGCACACACACACACGTGTGCACACACACATGCATGCTCATGGATTCCTGAAGAGACCAGAAGGAACTCAGATTCTCCAGAGCTGGAGTTACAGGAGGCTGTGAGCCCCCAAATCCAGCTTTTGATGTAGTTTCTAGGTTCCAGGAACAGAAGTCTGGTCATCAAGCTTGTGTATCTTTTACCTCCTGAGCCATCTCCCTAGCCCCCTCTGAGATCATGAGTAGGGCTGGGACTTTACATGTTTCTCGAACACTACTTCTTTTGACATTTCAGATATACTTGAATGACAAAAAAAAGAGTTGCTTGCAAATGTTCTCTCATCACAAAATCTCTTATTACACTTAGTCTCTTTTTAAAGATTTCTGATTCTTTTTCTTTTCCTGTGTATGTCAGCAGGTGTCCACAGAGGCCAGAAGAAGACATCAGTTCCTCTGAAGTCACTAAAGCTACAGTCAGAGAAGGCTGTGAGCACCCGACATGGCTTCTGGAAATGGAACTCGGGTCTGAAGACCAAACTAGAGTCCTCTGGGGTCACAGCAGTGCTTGTTTTGTTGTTGTTTGGTTTTGGGGTTTTTGTTTGTTTGTTTCTTTTTTGTTCTGTTTTTCGAGACAGAGTTTCTCTGTGTAACAGCCTTGGCTGCCCTGGAACTAGCTCTTGTAGACCAGGCTGGCCTCCAACTCACAGAGATCTGCCTGCTTCTGCCTCCCAAGTACTGGGATTAAAGTTGTGTGCCACCACTGCTACCACCGCTCAGCACCAACTCTCACGTCTTAGCTTCAAGTATGACTCCTGCTCCCTTTGCAGTTGGTCCATTTTCCTAGGTGTTTATCTTGGCATTTTGCTTTTGCTTTTTTAATGAGCCCAAGGTTTGCTTCTGTTCTGCTCCCTGCCACACATACACCCCAGACAAGATCTCCAAACACAACATAACACCCAAGGTCTCCAACATGCCAGTGCTGTCCTACTGAGCTGTAATTCCAATGCAGATTTACAAATACTTTAAATTTTCCCCTCATGGCCTCTTCTTCTCCCGAGAAATTATTTGGATGTCTTTCTTTCTCTTTTTACAGCCTCTGCAAACAGCAGCTCTCAGTATGGCTGCTTACTATAGGAGGGTTCTTTTTTTTTTTTTTCTTTCCAGCTTTTCTTAAATTATCCCATCTATTTTTGGCTTTGGGACTATTTTTTTAAATTATTTTTTTCTTTATTGATATTTATTGAGCTCCACATTTTTCCTGCTCCCCTCCCTGCCTCTCCCCTTACCCCTTCAACCCTCCCCTAATGTGCCTATGCTCCCATTTTACTCAGGAGGTCTTGTCTTTTTATACTTTCCCATGTATATTAGGTCTATGTAAGTCTCTCTTAGTGTCCTCATTGTTGTCTAAGTTCTCTGTGATTATGGTTTGTAGGCTGGCTTTCTTTGTCTTATGTTTAAAAACCACCTATGAGTGAGTACATGTGACAATTGTCTTTCTGTGTCTGGGTTACCTCACTCAAAATAATGTTTTCTAGTTCCATCCATTTTCCTGCAAAATTCAAGCTGTCGTTATTTTTTTCTGCTGTGTAGTACTCCATTGTGTAAATGTACCACAATTTCTTTATCCATTCTTCGGTCGAGGGACATTTAGGTTGTTTCCAGGTTCTGGCTATGACAAACAAAGCTGCTATGAACATAGTTGAGCACATGTCCTTGTGGCACGATTGAGCATCCTTTGGATATATACCTAAAAGTGGTATTATTAGGTCTTGAGGAAGGTTGTTTTCTAATTTTCTAAGAAATCTCCACACTGACATCCAAAGGAGTTGTACCAGCTTGCACTCCTACCAGCTGTAGGAGGGTTCTTTAGCTTTACCCAACATGTACTTTCTCCTCTTTATTATTCTTCCATTCCACTCCTTCCAGACTCCAATTTCTTTCTGTATTTTTTTCCTGTGTGAAGGAGAGAGTGTGGATGTGCATGTTTCTGCTGGTGTTTTGCACCTGTATGTGTGCAAGGGCTGGTATGTGCACCCATATGTGTACAAGGGCTGGTGTGTGCACCTGTATGTGTGTGGAAACTGGTTTGTGCGCCTGTCTGCATGCAGAGGCAGAGGAAAACATCACGTTCTTGCTCCATCTCTCTCTGCTTTGATCTTTTGAGGCAGGGTCTCTTTCAAAGTCTCATACCCTCCTGTTTCCATCCCACTCAGTTATGGGGTTATAGGAATGTGATAGACCATTTTGGCTTGTTCTGTGGATGGTAGGATTGGAACTCCGTGTTTGCAAGGCAAGCACCCTTAACTACTGAGCCATCTCTCCAGCTTGTCCTGCCACCCCCACCTTTTCTTTCTTTTCTTTGAGATATGGTCTCATGTACTCAAGTAACGTCTTTAACCCTTGGTCCTATGCTAACTCCTAAGCATAGGATTTACAGGCTTGTGCCACCACACCCAGCTTTTATTTCCTCTTTCTCTCTCTTGCTACATAGTTAGGTATGTAGTATCCTCAAACATAGGTTCCTCCTGCATCAACCTTCAGAGTTAACATCCATCCCCCTTTCTGAATAATGCTCTCTATTGGTGTTTTTGCAAGAGTCTGTCTGTAAATGTCTTTCTGTGTTTTTGTTTTGTTTGCTTAATTTTATTTTTATTTTATGTGCATTGCTATTTTTGCCTGTATGTATGTCTGTGTGAGAGTGTCAAATCTTGGAGTTACAGACAGTTGTTAGCTGCCATGTGGGTGCTGGGAATTGAACCCGTGTCCTCTGGAAGAGCAGTTAGTGCTTTTTTTGTTTTGTTTTGTTTTCCCCAAGACAGAGTTTCTCTGTGTAAGAGTCCTAACCATTCTAAAACTTGCTTTGTAGACCAGGCTGGCCTTGAACTCACATTGATCTGCCTGCCTCTGCCTCCCAAGTGCTGGGATTAAAGGCGTGCGCCACCACTGCCCAGCTGCAGTTAGTGCTCTTATCCATGAGCCATCTCTCCAGTCTTTCATTTTTGTTTTTCAGCTGTATTCATAACAGTATTATTCATAATAGTCAGAACCTGAAAACAACCTAGATGCCCCTCAGCTGAAGAATGGATTAAGAAAATGTGGTACATTTACACAATGGAGTACTACTCAGCTATAAAAAACGACATCTTGAAATTTGCAGGCAAATGGACGGAACTAGAAAAACCATCCTGAGTGAGGTAACCCAGACCCAGAAAGACAAACTCAGTATGTACTCACTCATAAGTGGATATTAAACATAAAGCTTATAGTCCAGCCTGCAGTCCATGACTCCAGAGAAGCTAAGTAACAAGGAGGACCCTAAGAGATCCATGTTACATACATGGATCCCCCTGGGAAAGGGAAATAGACAAGATCTCCTGAATAAATTGGGAGTCGGGGGAAGAAGGGAGAATGGAATTGGGGGAAGGGAAGAGGAGAGGAGAACATGAGGGAACAGGATGGTGGAGACGGGGACAGAAAAAGAGAGCAAGGAAAGAGATATCTTGATTGAAGGAGCCATTATGGGGCTAGCGAGAAACTGGCTCTAGGGAAATTCCCTGGAATCCACAAGGATGACTCCAGCTAAGACCTTAAGCAATAGTGGAGAGGGTGCCTGAACTGGCCTTGACCTATAATAAGGTTGATGACGACCTTAATTGTTACCATAGAACCTTCATCCAGTAACTGATGGAAGCAGATGCAGAATCCACAGCTAAGCATTGGGTCATGCTGCCAGAGTCCAGTTGAAGAGAGGGAGGAGCTATAACATGAACAAAGGGGTCAAAATCATGATGGGGACACCCACAGAAACAGCTGACTCGGGACTGACAGCTGGGGGAACCTGAATAGGTCCAAATTAGACCCTCTGAATGGAGGTGACAGTTGTGTGACTGGGGCAGTCTGTAGGGCCACTGGTAGTAGGATCAGGATTTATCCCTAGTGCTTGAACTGGCTTTTTGGAGTTCACTCTCTTTGGAGGGATGCCTTGCTCAGTCTACATATAGGGGAAGGGCCTTGGTCCTGCCTCAAAGTGATGTGCCAGACTTTGTTGACTCCCCATGGGAAGCCTCACCCTTTCTAAGGAGTGGATGGGGGACAGGGTGGGCAGAAGGTGGGGGAAGCAGGAGGAGGGGAAGGAGAGGGAACTGGGATTGGTATGTAAAATGAGAAAAGATTGGTTTTTTTGTTTGCTTGTTTTGTTTTTAAAAAAATAGCCCAGCCGGGCGGTGGTAGCGCACGCCTTTAATCCCAGCACACGGGAGGCAGAGGCAGGCAGATCTCTGTGAGTTTGAGACCAGCCTGGTCTACAAGAGCTAGTTCCAGAACAGGCTCCAAAAAGCTACAGAGAAACCCTGTCTCGAAAAACCAAAAAAACAAAACAAAACAAAACAAAAATAGCCCAACAATGGTGGTGCATGGCTTTAATCCCAGTACTTGGGAGGCAGAGGCAGGTGAATGTCACTGAGTTCAAGGCCAGTTTGGTCTACAAATCGAGTTTCAGGACAACCAGGAATGTTACACAGAGAAACCCTGTCTTGAAAGAACAACAACAACAAAAATGTCTGTGTGGCACTCATTCTAGAACAGCACAGCATTGCTATAGTATCTTAGGGTGGTGATTCCCTTGTCACTTGAGGACACTATTCTGGTCCCTTTTTGTAGCTGTCAGGAAGGAGCTCTGCCCTGAGATTACAAAGCTCTTGTGTGTGGGTTCTCAGGGTCTGCCTCAAGTCCTGGTATTTACAAGGCAAGCACTTCATGGAAAGAGTTGCCTTAAAAGCAAACACCAAATAAAAACTATTTGGGTTAGCAAGATGGCCCAGTGGGTAAAGGTGCCTGCAAGTCCAGGGACCCAAGTTCAGTCCCTGGGGCCCACCTGATGGAAGGAGAGAACCAACTCTTACGAGCTGTTCTCTGACCTACACACGATCTGTGACACACACCCCCTCCTAGCCCAGAATGACCATAAACTTCTGATCCTCTTGCTTCCCCCCCCCCAGAGGGCTAGGATTACAGTCATGAGCCGCCACATTCCGTTTATGCCGAGGAGCAAGCCTAGGGCTTTGCACATGTTAGCGAGCACGCTACCAACCTATGTACATGACCTGCTTCATGTGTTCTCTGTCTTTTCAATTCTGTGTTGGCTTAGCATGGTGACATGTGCCTTTAATCTTCATACTCGGGAGACTGAGGCAGGACTGTTACTCTGAGGACAGTCTAGAAAATACGAAATCCTATCTCAAAAAACAAATACGTGTATACACATACTCACACACACACACACACACACACACACCTCTAGGCTTAAGTGGTACATTCCTTCAAAGTGAATTTAGGAGAAAATAAACTTCCCTGGAAGAAGTGAGTGTGTGTGTGTGTGTGTGTGTGTGTGTGTGGTGTATGTATGTGTGTGTATGTGTGTGTGTGAGAGAGATTTAGTAAAAGCAAATTTTAGTTAGTTCTAGTGCCCCTGGGAACCCCAGAAAGTCTCCCCTGCTCACAGTCTCCCCAGTCACGATGTTTCACTTGCTTTCAGATGAAAGTAAAATATGAACGATAAAAGAAATCAGAAGTTTAGAATGACTTACAGTAATAAACTGCCAAGTTCTCACTTCAAAGGCTCTCCAGGGCTTCAGAGAGAAGGGGATTGTGTGTGTGTGTGTGTGTGTGTGTGTGTGTGTTTGCGTTCTCTCAATCTTATGGTAAATGATGAGGATCCTGTTGTAATGGGCTGTAGCTCAAGCCCTCTGAGTCTAACTAGAGATGACCCATGCCTCATTGCTTTTCGCTCACTGACCATCCCGTAAAAACCAGGATTGGTAACCATGGGAATGACCTCACGGGGTGGAGGGGTTTTTCCACAGCCTGCTAGCCATCACCTTTTGCAGGGAAACTTCAGGGAGAAAGTGTTCTACCACCTCAGGTATTATGAACAGACATGGGAAAAGGTGACAGACACACAGCCCCTGGGTCTCACATGATGGCTTTGCTGGGGATGGGGGCGGGAGTAGGAGGTGTTATATACTCTTGTTTCCTAACCTGCCTTTCAAAGCACCACCTCTGAAGATACATGCTGGGGCTGGGACAGGAAACAAAGGCAGGGAAAGTCTTGGGGACATGAGAACTAGGGATATGATACATTGTGGGCACAAAGGTCCTGGTGCCCACAAATCACTAGGGAGACAAGGAGTGTTGAACACACAGGGGCTCCTCTCAATGGAGAAGATAAAACACCTATTTTCTCACCCAGAACCCTGCAATGGGATTTAGTTAATGACCTGGTGACTTTTTTGCTCTCTCTGGAGGCAGAGCTCACCCACCTTTTGCTATTGAGGCAGACCCCCCAGAATGATTATCCAGACTCTTCCCTCCCTGGACCGTTACCTATCCTTAGGGGGATGTCACATGTACTTACAGCTTGCTGACCTCTGTGACCTCTGTGTCAGAGACCACACTAGATTTCAGGCCTTTTAGCTCTAGAACCCATCTTCATGTCACGTGCTTTGTAAAGGAGTTGCTAAGAGCCTTGAGCTTCACTGTGCACCTGGTGGGACTGATTGTTGCCTAGAAACATTTTCCTAAACTGCACTGTGTTTTAAATATGCTGACAATGAATTGCCTGGCACTAGACTATACACGCAAAATAAACATATGTAAAAGGACTAAATTAAAATACATAGGTTATGATATAAAGTATTTTTAAGGTTTCAGAAACACCTAAGGTAGTAAGAGTCCAGACTCCTTTGACCCAATAGCCAAAGAGAACCACCGTTAGTCATTTGGTGTCTTATACCCACTCCCACTCCCCATCACCCCACCCCACACCGGTTCTTTAGGCTTACAAAGATGGCCAACCTAATACCAAGGGATTTTTACAATTTGGGTACTCAGTGTTTTCTATGATCTGAAGTCATGCCTTCCTCTGCTGTTGTCTGACAAGAGATAAAGAGTGAGCGCAGCCAGTTTCTCTCTTTCCCCTGCTCTGGAATTTTCTCCATTTGCTCCCCAATTCTAAATAATATTCTAAGCGTCTTTACATATATCTATGTTTATTTCTCAGCAATGCTATTCATAGGTCAGAAGTCTGCACAGGGATTTCACAGGAAACTGGTGCTTGGCCCTCGCCCTGCCAAGCACAGATCCATTTGGGGACTTTGGCACTGCGCTGGCCTCCCCGCTCCTCAAGAGGGAAACCCTCCTGTGTTGGAATGGCTCCCCACTCTGGATCCTCAGAAAGACGCGAGCACCTACACCCTAACTCTCAAAGGCAAAATCTGCAGGGAAGCCCCTAGCTCTTCTCCGGGAGTTTGGATTCATTAAGAACAAAGAGCGCCCAGTGGGTGTCACCAACCCATTCCTAGCAAAGCGAGGGCTGCTACTCCCAAGGTGCTGGGCAGAACGGTGCTGATGAAGCCGAGCTACCTGGGGCAGATGCCACTTCAAAGCTCTCTACTTGAGAACTGTAGATGAAGGGGGGGCAGCCTGGGCCGCGGAGGGATGACCCTCTCTACTATCCCCACCTACTTGGATTTAGTCCCTTTGGGGTCGAATCTGCAGACCCTCCAGGGACAACAGCTCTCCAACTAACCGGCGCTTTTCGTCTGAGATTGTACCACCCAGGCCTGAAGCTTTTCCACCAAGCAGAATTCCCCTGAGCTCTGCTGTCGTCTATTGGGTTAGAGGAGCGTCTTGAAAGAACTGAGAAGTCTGGTTTTGAGTCACAAAGGGTTAAACTCTTTTGCCATTCCCACTCCCACCCTAGTTCCAATATTACTGCAAAGTCGGAGGGGAAGATGGGTAAGGGGTGTCTGGTGGGGTCCTGGTCAGAGCCCCTCGTTTCCGTTCCTTGGTATGGACAGAACTTGGGCTCCGCTCCAGCAGACTCAAAAAAAGCTCACTTTTCCACTGCACCTCATTTCTCACTGGAAGAGGAAGCCTTTGCACTCCCCCCTTTGATGCTTAGCTTGTCTCAAGTTAGCCCTGGATGCAGGAGCTGTTTCTAAGGAGGAGGCCCAACCTCCTCCATTGTAGGGTGCAAGGAGGTCTCAGATACCTAAACGGCTGTCCCTTGTAACCCCCACTTCCAGGGGTTGAGGAGCTGAGCCCATCTTGTAGATCCCTTCTAAAATCTTGCTCCACCCCCTCAGCCGAGTCAGCTGGGTATCTGTAATTATGTGCCAGGTGTTGGGATCACGCATGTGTACAGATCAGCGCATATGATCAGCCAGGGTGGACAGGACTTCAGAAGTAACCCAGTGAGAGAGGGGCTCCCCGGCACATCATTGTCTCAGCAGCGCTATGGCATCTTAGCAGGTAGCAACTGGATCCAAGCTGTGTCCCACAAGTGGTGGGGCCTGGAGCAGCTCTCCTCCCTTCTCATCTGTGGCAGGTGACCTGGCCTCCCACGGGATACCTGCAGTAAAGAAAAGACCTGGCAGTCCGGAGAGTCTCTTTCTGAAGATCAGGTGGCCCACGTTCATGGACAGAGTAAAGGGCAAGGACCCGTTGAGCAGTGGGGCATCATGGCTCTTTGGCAAAGGTGTCTGGCTTTCAGCCTGTGAGCAGACTACCGTGGGGCTTGTGATGTGTTGTTTGCACAGGTGCAGAAGTGACTTCTGAAGCCACCAGAAGGAATTGGGGAGGGGATGCAATTTCTCCTTCCAGATGGTCTTTAGATGCAAGGGTCCAGGGCCCAGCTTCTCCCCATCCAATGTGACCTCTTGCAGCTATATGAAGAACACAGAGGGCATGCTGGCCCTGCAAGACCTTTAGACGATTTCACTGGAGAGGATATTGTTTTTGGTTTCCTCTTCTTCCTCCCCATCCCCTGATCTCCTCCCCAGACAACATCCTTTAAAATAGACTTTGTCAGCCAGGCAGTGGTGGTGCTGCACACCTTTAATCCTAGGCAGAGGAAGGCTGTTCTGGTGAGTTTGAGGCCAGCCTGGTCTACAGAGCAAGTTCTAGGACAGCCAGGGGTACACAGAGAAACCCTGTCTCAAAAAACCAAAAAGTAAAAAATAAAATAGACTTTGTCTCTGTCTATCTCTGTGTGTATATATGTATGTATACTCACACAGCATGGATGGATTTGCCTGCAGTACACTGTACCCCAATATATCGGGATACTACATAAGCTTGCAGTGCTGGGGACAGACCCCAAGATCTGTGCCTGCCAGACAAGCGCTCTACAGTGAGTTACATTCTCAGAGCCCTTGAATCTGAGTTATATATAATTATTTAGCAACTTCGTTTTAAGTTTTATTTTGTTTTATGTGTGTGTGTGTTTTCCCTGCACGTATGTCTAGCACCATGTGCATCCTGTGGAGGCCAGGAGAGGGTGTCCTAGCTCCTGGAACCTGAGTCACAGATGGTTGTGAGTCACCATGCGGGTACTGGGAACTGAACCCAGGTCTTCTGGGAGAGCAGACAGTGCTATTTTTTTTCTTTTCTTTCTTTCTTTCTTTCTTTCTTTCTTTTTTTTGTTTATTTGTTTGTTTTTTTAAGACAGGGTTACCCTGTGGCTTTGGAGCCTGTTCTGGAACTAGCTCTTGTAGACCAGGCTGGCCTCAAACTCACAGAGATCCGCCTGCCTCTGCCTCCCGAGTGCTGGGATTAAAGGCGTGTGCCACCACTGCCCGGTGCAGACAGTGTTCGCTGAGCCATCTCTCCAGCTCCTAGTACTTTCCTTTTTCATTTAATGGCACATCTTGAAGATCACCCACTTCTCATCTCTCTCTTCCTTCCTTCCTTTTTTCTTTCCTTTCTTCTTTTATTTTTTAATTTTTTCCTCCAAACACAATTTCTCTATGTAGCCCTGGATGTCCTGGAACTGGCTGTCCTGGAACTCAATCTGTAGACTAGGCTGGCCTTAAACTCAGAGATCCACCTGCCTCTGCCTCCCAAGAGCCACATTTTCTTCCTTTCTTGAACTGGGAATTAGCCCTAGGGCCTCTCTTTTGTTGGGCAAGCCCTCTCCCACTGAACTACATCACCAACTTTCTTTTTACTTTTATTTTGAGACAAGGTCTCTCTAAGTTGCCCAAGTTAGCCTCCATCTCACTCTGCAGCCAGACAGTACTTGATTTTTGCCGAGGGTGGAGGGGGGGGGAATCCGCCTGTTTGGCTTCCCAGGTGGCTGGTATTATTGACTCTCTGCCGATGACTGTATAGTATTCCACGTGTGTACCCAGCCCCCACTGTTGAACACACACATTATATTTGGACTGTCGTGACCACAGGCAGCACTCTAGCTGAGGTCCTTGTACTAAACAGCCTACTTCATATAAGCTTAGCTGCTTTGTTGAACAATGAGCCCTCCATCAGAGAAGGCATTCAAGTAAGAGATGACATAAAGTCATTCCGCATTGGTGATGCTCAAACTTTGCTGTGCGTGAGAACGACCTGGAGAGCTTTTAAAGTTGTAGGTGCTGAGCCAGACGGTGGAGTGTCTGCTTCAGGAGATAAGGAAGGAACTTAGGATCTGCAACACAGCTTGTTGCCAGGAGCTTCTATCTCCTAAATGCTAGGACCACAGGCATATGACACATGCCCTTCCAATCCAGTTTGCTTGTTGTTTGTTTGCTTTGTGGCTGTTGTTTTTGAGGCAAGATCTCACTTTGTAGCCCTGACCAGCCTGGAACGCCTTATGTAAGTGGTACAGAGACCCAATGGCTTCTGTCTCCTGAGAGCTGGAGTAAGGGCATGCACCCCTGTGACTAGCTGATCAGATTGTTTTAAATAAAAGCTTGGATTCTACTCTGTAACCCATCCTGGCCTAAAACTGTGATCTTCCTGCTTTACTTTCCTAAGCGCTGAGAATACTGAAGTGTGACTAATTTGCCCTAATTTGCAGCTTGCTTTAGGAACATTCTAAGGCTTTAAATTTAGGGAGCACGGCCTTTAAATTTAGGTCCCTTCTGGCCTTCCAGACAAATTTTGCTGGATATTCACTGAGCCCCTTTAATTTCCTTTCCTGCTATTAACTGGAGATCTGACCTCAGCCAAGACTTGGGACCCCCAAACAATGTACCTTTCATTTCCCTTGACTCTGAAGAAAGTCCTCTCTACCCCACTGTCACTGTGGCAGGATGACTGAGTGCTGGGAAGTCCAAAAGGAGACCTGGCTTTCCTCTGTGCCTCAGTCCCCTCATACAATGAGTGACTGCCATGTAGGGTGATGATGTTGATTAACTGAGAGAATATGAAAAACCTCTAAGCCCAGTGACTCACATTTATTCTTTTATTTTGGCACAGAGTCTCGCTACGTTGCTCAGGCTAGTCTTGAACGCCTCATCCTCCTGCTCTAGTCAGTCATTTGAAAGTTGGGATGACATCATGTGTGACCAGGCTGTCTGTCTGCTCTGATGTTTTAACAACGATGACAGATATGGATCCTGGGGCATACCAGCATGGCAGAGAATGTACAAGTCCCAGTGTGGAGAAGACAAGGCTCCACACCGGTGGGACCATCTGTCTTTTTTCTCATGAGGCTGTGCTGTGAAGGCGGGGGCTGCACACAGTAAGCACCAAGTAAGTTGGTTGGGCATGGAGATGCATCTCAGTTGGTAGAGTTTGCCCACTGAGCGCAAAGCCATGGGTTAGATCCCCAGCCCTGCATATAATGAGGCCAGCTGGTGCGTGCCTGCAACCCCAGAACTGGGGAGGTGGTGGCAGGAGAAACTTATGGTCATCCTTGACAAGATAACAAGTCCAAGGTGGGTTTGGGATACACAAGACCCTGTCTGGGGAGGAAGGGGAGTTTGCTGGGTGTATTTGGAGTGTTTGATTTTCACTTTATTTTTCCCTTTGCCCTGGAAGGACGAAGACTTTGGAATTGAGAAAATAAAGAGGTTTAAGGTAAATGTTTAGAAGAAACACTTCAAGTTATTTATAAGGGAATCTAATTTGCAATTATTTTGTCAGATTATTCCTTCAAGCTTCCCTTGGGAACCCGTGTTATGCTTCCACGGAGGCCAAAATCTGGCTAAGAGCAGGCAGGATGGGCTATGATGGAGAGACCTCATTTCAGGAGAGATATGTGGGCACTCACATGCTCCAACAAGGAGTTAGACAGAGGGGTCTCGGGGCCTGGGCTTGATCCTATTAAGTTTTGAGAGGCATGGTCATCCATTATATACTCAGAGTACTGGGTATGTGCTAGCCCCTCCTCCACTCCCAGCTGGGAAGGACCCTCTTGACCAAGTAGATTGGGGCTATCCTTCAAACAGGAAGCCATATCCAAGCCCTGCTCTCTAAGGCCAGAGACCCCCTGTAGAGAATGCTTGTAGAATGGACCACCACAGACAAGCAAAGGAAAGAGACCAAACCTGGTATGGTGTCACACACTGTCATCCCAGCACTAGGGAGGGAGAGGCAGATGGATAAGGAGTTCAGTGTCATCCCTGCTATATAGTGAATTAGAGGTCAGTCTGGACTACATGAGGGCCTCTCTAAAAGCCAGCCAGCAAACAACATCAGAGGAGGGAGTGAGGACAGTGGCAGGGATCATAGAGGATTAGAGCTGGCAGCTAGGACAGAGGTCAGGAGCAAACAGACTCTTTCAGAACCCTGCACAGAGCTCAGGAAACCAGTAAGACTGTGGCCTCTTTAGGAATTCACAAGGGTCTGTCAACACAAACACAGAGATAAGGATGAGCCCCAAGAGAATGGAACCTCCTCTGGGCCTGGGAGGCCACCGTAGGGCCTTCAGGCTCACCACACAGAAGGTGAGCAAGGATGAGGAACAAAGATGTCTGTTTGTGATATGGTCCCTTGGGTATCCAGGGAGACGCTCTAACCACCATATAGTCTGTGAGGGAAAGAGAAGAGGCAGGACTGTGAGGACATCATGGAGAAAGACCCTCACAGAGGGCAGTGGGAGGAGCTGAACTTGGGGACACTGAGGAAGAAGGACAGATGGACTTGTCTCTATTGGGGAAGAAAAGGAGGAAGAGAAAAGCCAGTAGACACTTCTAGGGTGCCTAGGCCATGGTCACAGAGCAGGCGCTATCCCAGGAACATGCAAAGAGCTTGGCTTGTCTGGGGACATGCAACTTCAATGTGGATTGATTGAGCACATGTGTACTGCAGGTCTACTGTGTGCTCGGCCAGAGGCCACCTTCACTGGCAAGCAATTAATAAGCTAGGTCACTCTCAAGGCCAGAGGACACAAAGGCCTCTGCCCAGCCTTCCTGGAGGAAGCGGCTCTGCTGAGGCAATTGCTAGAAGTACCCCAAAGCTCACTGATCTCAAACATTCATCCCCAGAAGCCCACGCCAGCAGGGAGCCCCAAAGCTGAACAGAAAGAGAACATGAGCTGTCGTCAACACAGGAAAAACCCAGGCTTCCTGTTTGAACTTGGGCAGGTACTGGAAGCAGTGAGTAATGCCGGGGCGGCCTGCGGTGGGGGCTTCTCACAGTGCCTGGGGACACGGGGGCCCAGTGCTGTAAGGGTGTATAGAAGGAACGCTGTATCCACGCAGGCAGGTCACAGGCCCCGGCGACATCAAAGCCAGTTGTGCTGTGGCCTCTTTAAGGCTGCTCACTGTGGTCAGTTGTCCTCGATAATGACGAAGCTTCAGAGATGGAGAGCATCTGAAGTCACAGTCCCCACTGGCCTCCATTCACGTAAAACAACCCTTGCTAGGTCCTTGGAAACTGGGGTTATCCTGTTTGGCCAACTTGAGGTCTGGGGTCCACTCTGGACCAAGAATGCTGTGTATATGAATAAGCTTCCTGAGGCACCAGGGCCAGGGGCTCTTGTCCTCTCCACCTTTAGACCGTGAATGAAAAGGGCCCTATAGAAACTGCCAGGCCTCTGGAGAGGTAAGACACACACGCAGGTTAAGTGTGGGGACACCAGAGGCTGACACTTAACTGTGTCCCTATCCTGTACCAGAAAGAGTGAGCTAATGTCTCACCCTATTCATTTTTATTATTATTATTAATGACAAGGTTTCTTTAAGAAATTTTTAAATTTCATTTTATCACCATTGTATGTGTATGTTTTTATCACCACTGTGTGTGTGTATGATATGTGTATGTTTTATCACCATTGTGTGTGTATGTATGTATGATGTGTGTATGTTGGGAAGATAGGCATGCTCATGCCACGGTGTACATGTAGACATCACAGGCCAACTTTTGGGAGTCAGTGTTCTCTTTCCACACTGTGGGTTCCAGAAACCAAGCTCAAGTCATCAGGCATGGCAACAAACACTTTTACTCACAAAGCCATTTTCCCAGCCTCAGGAGAAAGAAGGGGCTTGTATATTCCAGGATTGGCCTGTAGTCAAGGATGCTCTTGAAATTCTCACCCTCCTTCCTCCACATAAAACCTTGGGCTTTTAAAGTCAGATCATAGCCAGATATGGAGACACACATCTGCCCTCTCAGCTCTCGGGAGACCGAGGCAGAAGGATGCCAAAGTTCAGGGTCATAGAACCAGACTCTGTGGGGAGAAATGGGGTGGGTGGAGGGTTGTTAAATCATAAAGTTCATAACATTCCAACTCTAGGCTCCAGGACTGGGTGTGGCTCTGTGGTAGAGCTCTTGTCTCTCCAGCTCAAAGCCCTAGGTTCTAATCCCAGTTCAGAAGGTTAAGTCAAATGCCTGAAGGACTCAATTTTATTTTTTGTCTTTGTGGTACTGGGGCTGCTACGTAAGACAGAGGCTCACAGCTCCCTATAGTCTTCCCAGGCCTCACTGACCAGCTTATCACTGTCCACTCCTCCCTAAGCCGTTTGACCGCTCCATGCTTTCCTTTTTCTATCTCTGAAATGGGAATATGAAAGCTTGGCACACCTGCGTGGGTACCCACAGTTCTGTGGCAGAGATCAAACCAGCTGCCGAAAGATATGAAAACACTTAGAAACCTATAAGATGTCACACTTATGCAAATCCTGGCGATTCATAGAATCACACGCTGTACCACTTGGCAGAGTCACTCACATCTCAAAAGCTTTTACTATGAAACCTGCGTTTTCCTGATAAAGAAGTTGAAGCTGGAGAGGTGAAGGAACTCGCCTAAAGTCACACAGTTAGTAAGATACAATTCAAGTCTTGGTTTCTCTGATCTAGGCCAGCCCTTACTCCTCAACCTCTCAGACTCCTATCCTTGGGGTCCTGGTCACAAGACAAAGCTGAAAATGAGGAATGGTTAAGATCTCAGTAGAGAACTTGACTGCCTCGCATGAACATAGCCCTGGATTCCATTCCCAGTGCAACGTAAAGCAGGCGTGGTGGTAGACATCGGTGATCCCAGCACTTGGGAGGTGGATTTAGGAGGATCCAGAATATAAGATCATCCTCAGCTATATGCAGAGTTCTAGGCTAGCCTGGGCTACATGAGACTCTAAAAAAGGAATAGGGGGGAAGTGCGGCTAGAGAGATGATGGCTCAGCCATTAAAGGCTAGGCTCACAACCAAAAATATAAGAGAGATGGTTCAGTGCATAAGAGCACTCACTGCTCTTCCAGAGGACAAGGTTCAGTTCCCAGCACACACATGGTAGCTCACAATGCTCTATAACTCCAACTCCAGGGATCCAATGCCCTCCTCTGGCCTCTGTGGACACTGAACACGTGGTGCATAGACATACATGTAGGCAAAACATCCATACACACAAAATAGTAAAGTAAAAAAATTAAAGAAAAGCAAACTAAAAGCATTACATAAAACCAAGAGCCAAGAGAGTTTGTCTTAAGATGCAGGGGAACCTTGGAAGTCTTCCCTTGTCTCTACAGATGTAGTAAGAGCCATTGCCAAGAAACCCTTCCTTGGCCTCAGGATTCTCTCTATGACTACAGCTCAGGCTGGCCTGGAACTGAAGGCCGTCCTGCTCCGGCATCCTAAACGCAGGGATTACAGAAGTGGCCCTCTATGCCTTGGCAGATCACAGGTATCGATGAGCCTGACCTCACCCACAGAAGCCAATGAATCTTGAGCCAGCACCACCTCCTGAGACAGTCAGATGTCCCAGGTCCTAGGGAATGCTGGGCACCACCGAACACAAGCCTCACAGGGTCTTTATGTGAGGTAGTATCTTACTATACAGCCCAGGCTAAGCTACAACTCATCCTTCTCCCTCTGACTGTGGAGTACTGGCATTACAGACCATAGCTGGCTGACGTCACCACAGCTCCCTACCAGCCCAGATGGCTGTCACAGACTCTCCATTTAAACAAATCTGACAGGTGATTCTGACAACATTTTTTTGTTACTATGGTTTTTGTTTTTGTTTTCTTGAGAAAGGATCTCCTGTAGCTCAGGCTGGCTTCCAACTGTGTAGCCAAGGATGGCCTTGAATTATTGTTCTAGACTTCAAGCATATGCCATCAGTGCCTACTTTGTGTGGTGCTGGCGACCCCAACCCTCTTTCTTTTTCTCTTTCCTTCCTCTTTATTTTAGCGGTGGTGGCAACAGGGTCTCATATAGACCAGGCAAGCCTCTAACTTCCTATGTAGCCAAAGCTACCTCAGACTACTGGATCTCCTGCCTCATCCCCCCAGTGCTGGGATTAGAGCATGTATCACCATCATTTATCTATGCAGTACTGGAGGATCCGGGCTTTGTCCACGCTAGGCAAGTCCTCTGCCAACTAAGCTACAGTCCTCAGTTCTCCCTCTCCCTTATTTATTTATTGACTTATTTGAAGCAGGGCTAGCTCTGAACTTGTTACAGAGCCAAAGATGACCTTAAACTTTTGATCCTCCTGCCTCCGTCTCCCAGGTGTCAAAATCACAGGCATGAGCCACGCTGTTCCTGGTTTACATCATGCTGGGGATTGAACCTAAGGTTTCTGGTCTGCCATGCAAACCTGGATCAACTAAGTTACTACACTCCCAAGCTGCTCTTCCTCGCTCCTCTCCCTCCCCCAGCACCCGCTCCCCCCACCCCAGCAAATCTCCCAAGCAGGCAGACCCAGGAGCTTTTCACAGACTCAGCATATTCTTCCCTCTCATGAGCTCAGGTGTCTGATTTTCCCTTGTGACGCTCCTAGTGGTGAGCCGGAGGTACAGTGAGCGGTTTTGAAGGCAGGTTCCTTATCTCTAAGCGTTATCTAAGCATCAAAGCCCACTTGAAGAAAAAAGCAGTTTCAACATCAAACTTGAAGGTTTGACTGTTAAAAGGAAGAGCTGGGACAAAGCGACCACAGCTTTTATCGCACGTTTGTGAAGGTGGCGTGTGGTGGGAATACTACGTCTCAGGTCTGCTGCTGAGAATGCTCGGTGGCCTTTGAACAAAAAACAAAACGGTGGATGGAAACTGCCGGTAATTGTCTTTACCTAAGGTTTCAGAGGGCGCACACCCGGCCTTGCGGTTGCGGGCGCTGTTTTATGCTGGGGTTCGCGTCCCCAGCCCTGCCTGGCACCCAGTGGAACAGATCGGGCCTCAGATCTGTGTGCACCTGTGGTTCCCGCAAGGAGGCGAGTGGATGACCGCGAGATAGGGCAACAATGGAAAGTTTTCTCACCTGAAAGGTCTGGGGGGAGGGGAAGGGGAGCGCTGTGTGCCCTGGGGAGACTCGTGTGCCCCAGAAAAATAAGGAGCCTGAGGAAGTCAGCCCCCTCCCACCCAGGAGCCCCCGGCCCACACTGTTAATTTTCTTTGTCATAGGTTTCTTCTACCACAGGTGATGCCCTGCTTTGTGTGTCAACAGTTTCTAAAGAAAATAAAGAGAGCCAGCAGAACTTTGAAGATCAGAGATTTGGTTTTTCTCCCCAAAAAGGGCCATGGGATGTACCTCAGTCGATAGAGTTGGATCCCCAGCACCGTATAAATGGGTGTGGTGGTGCATGGTCTAAACCCAGTACTTGGGAGGTGGAGGCAGGAGGATCAGAAGCTCAAGGTATCCTATTTAGTGGTTTCCTGGGCTACATGAGGCCCCATCTCAAAGGCAAAAAAAAAGAAAAGAAGTTTATTTATTTTGGTTTTTCAAGGCAGGGTTTCTCTGTGAAATAGTCCTGGCTATCCTGGAACTCACTCTGTAGACCAGGCTGGCCTCGAACTCATAGCAATCCGCCTGCCTCTGGGATTAAAGGCAAGTGCTGCCACCACCACCCGGCAAAGAACGACGTTTATGTTCTAGAGGTATGCTCTACATCACAGCAAAGGCCTACTGGGTGTGTCTCGGAGTCAGCTGGCATTGCCCAGGCAGATCTACTGCCAAAGAATACCAGGTGGTGACACACAAGGTCTTCTGGCTCATATGCTCTCGCTGGGGTCAGTAGCAGCTCAGAGGACCCCATCAAAGATGGCCAAAGAGTTCTGACGATTTCTGACCCCAGAGGGAAATCATGGAATTTCTCAGAGGAAAAGAACTGGTCCCCAAGTCCAGAAGAAGACCTTCCGCAGGTCCCAGGGCCAGACTAAGCCAGGGTGCCAGGGATTCCTGAGAAGGGTGCCTCCGTGCCCCCTAAACTTCCGGCCCTCTGGGAGTCAATAAGTCTTATGATCCCGGCAGTCTGAAGCCATACTGCCTTGGTCCACCTTCTGTTGTTAAAACAAAATTTCTGAGCTGGGATAACTGATAATGAGGAGAGGTATATTTGGCTCATGGTTCTGGAGGCCAGTATCTGGTGAGGGTCTTTGAGTTGCTTTATAACCTGACAGGGTAAGGGAGCTAGCCAGGACCGCCTTCAGAGTAACCCCCACCCTCACACGTGAACCTCTTGTGTTCCCAATCACTTCCCCAAATCCCCATTGCTGAAGGCCATCAACACACGACTGTGAAGATTGAGATTGGTACACATGAGCCTTTGAAGGACACGCATTCAAATCACAGCACAGGCCCAGACCTAAGCTAAGTGGGGAGTTGGCTGACTACAGCTGTGGAAGAGGGGACAAGTAAAACCTTGTAGAAGGACTAAGGGGGAAAAAATGAGACCGGAAGGAAGCCAACTAGGGAGAGCACTGGGGGCCAGGCTGTTGTTCAATACCCCTGCTGTAGGTTTATAAATATTTTATGTTTGATTTTTCTTTTTGTAATGTTAGAGGTTAAAGCTTTGGCCCTGTGTCTTCCAGATCTGATAAGAACTCTACCAGTAAGTGACATCCTAGCCCCTTAACTCTTTTATTCTAAAACAAACAAAAAAAAAACACAGAAAAAAAAACACAATGGCAGCAGGGACAGTCACACAACAACCTGAGGAGCAACCTTGGGCTCATGCCTGTGACCCAAACACTTAACTGGTCAAACTGAGGCAGGACGATGACCAGTTCAAAGATATAGTGAGTTTGAGTCCAGCCTGAGTGCGACAAGTGTGTGTGTGTGTGCATGTGCGTGTGTGTTAACGCATACTCTTGGGTGACTGACTATGTTTCCCCCTAAAACCATAAACTGTCTAACAAAACCCCCAATGCCAGGTATGGGAAATCTTTTTCAAGTTGTTGGTCAAGAGGGTCTAATCTCTAACAACGTTCTATGTACTTCTATAGAACACACACACACACACACACACACACACACACTTACATAACCTCTAACTGCATTCTAAATATGTGGCCCCCCACCCACAGGTGTACTCTCACTCCTCATCAAAGCAGCTTGTCTTTGCCGCAGAGAGAGATGGTTACATAAAGCCATCACTGGTCAAAATGCCGAGATCAGCTGACGTGCCTGTGCCCAGTTAGTACACGGACAACAGAACCCTTCCACGTGAGGCCCAGGAGACGTGGAGGAAGAGGGGGGAGGGAAGAGTTTAAAAGCTAGGAGAGCAGGACATCTGTTGCCATGAGGCAGTCTACTTTAAGGGGTAAGGAGGTGGGGAGGAGGGGCATCTGGGAAGAGTTGGGAGGAGGAAGGGGGTGAATATAATCAAACATACATTGCAGAAAAGTATCAAAGAATTAATAACAACATTATATTACTTAGAAACAAAACCTAGCAAACAAACTAAGGCACTGACCAAAAGCATGAACGCATGTCCATTCCTGGAAATGCCCCAGCCCCACACATGATCCTCATTCAAGATTACCATTATGACGACATTCTTAAAAGTTATTTTACTTATACTAATATGTGAGTGTATGTGTGTGCAGTCATTGCACATTTGCTTATTTATTTAGCTTTTGTTTTTGTCTGTTTTTTTTGTTTTGTTTTGTTTTTCAAGACAGGGTTTCTCTGTGGCTTTGGAGCCTGCGCTGGAACTAGCTCTTGTAGACCAGGCTATGTTTTTGTCTGTTTTAAGACAGAGCCTCGTGTAGCTCAGGCTGGCCTTATTTATAGCTGAGGATTGCTCTGCCTCTACTTCTTCGGGTTACGGAGCAGGCACCACCGCTCCCTGTGCCGGGGAACCAAACCTAGGGCTTCATGCTTGCTAGGCAAGCACTCTACCAACAGAGATATGCTCCTTCCCTTGGCATTGAACTTCTGATCCTCTTGCCTCTGCCTCTCAAGTGTTGGGATTATAGGCACGTATCACCACACCTGGCTTAATTTGCTTTTGTGAGAATATGTGTCTCATTTGGTAGACTGGACTGGCTTTAAAGTCACTATGTAGCCCAGAATGTCCTCAACTCACTGCAATCCTCCTGCCTCAGACTTCTGAGTGCTAGGATTACAGATGTGACCTGACAGGCCTAACTAACCTCACTCCCTTCGTTTCCAGTGTAGCTAGCTCCCCAGCCTACCTCAGGGTGTCTATTCTGAGAATGTGGAATCCTCCAGACCCAGCCCCCAACGAGGGGCCTCAGGACTCCCCAGACTCTAGGATTTGACGATATTTTTCTTTCTCTGGGAGACTGCTCTGTGGAGACTGGGGGACACAGAGCAGAGTGTGCCCAACAGTCTCTGCAAAGCTTGACATGGGCCATTTTGAGGTTTGCAAGTGGCTCACCCCAGCCTCAGTACCAGATGCCCGACAAGGCGAATGACCATGACTGCTCTGCCATCTCCAGAAACCACTGGGCACTGGGACAGGGCAACAGACCGATGCAGTTCCCAAACAAGAAGCAGGTGGCTTCCTAGGAGTGTTCCTGATGTGGCCTCCTCTTGGTTTCCCCCTCCAATGTGGTTCCCATTTGCAGGAGGCTGAGTCCTTAGAGCCTGTAGCCCAGATGCAAAATGATGTAAATTACAGTTTGCCACTCCAGCCTGGCTGCTTAGGATTTTGGCATAAACATTAAGGCAAAGATATCCTGATTATAAGGGAGAGGCACCGAAGAGAGCAAAGGAGGATTGGGCGCCCTCTCACCCCACCCTGGGCTCTCTCTGCTCCTTTTTGCATGAACAGAGGGGCCAGCTCAACTCTCCCAGGCACCTTAAAGAACAAGGGATCCCAACAACTAGCAGGAAGGACCCTGAAGCCCTCATCCTCAACCCTCATCCATTCTACGGACATGCTGGCCTTCCTTCCCGCCATTCCCACATTCAGGCCAAGTTGGGGACCTTCCCTAACTATCCTGTCACCTACCTGAGGTTCCCCAGACCCCCAAGAGCTAGTCTGACCCTTCCTGGATTCCTGGGCACTTGGTTTAGCAGCCCACTGCTGTTCTCCCCCTGGAGCTTGGCATCCTTTCCCTTGTAGACCACACCAATTAGCCCTGATTACAGAATGAAAGCACTGTTCTCCATGATTGCCGGATTGCTGTGCGCAGGCCCCAGTCTCCAAAAGGGGAGAGCATGTGTCTTTTGACGGTGGGGAAGAAGGTGGAGGCTGGTCAAGCTTCTGAGCCTCTCAGTGAGGCCTCAGTGGGGTGTGGTGGAGACCTGGTGAGAGCCCTCAGCCCTGGAGAGGTGGAAGCATAAAGAACGAGTTCAAGGTCAGCCTGGGCTACACGATGGGGAGGCCTTGAAGCCCCCTGGCCCAAGTGGGTTCTCTGACCTTCAGGAAAGGAGGGATTCCCCCCACCCTCAGTCTCCCAGCTCCAGCCTATGCCAGAAAACCCTTTCCCACCAGCTCTCAGCTCAAGATGGCAGCCTGGCGGGGACCACCTCCAGCATCTCCCCTTCAGCAAGCAGCCCGGGGCAAAACATCCTACACCACAGAGGACTTCTAAAAATACAATGTTTTTTGTCAAAGAACCACCTACTTCCTTCAGGCTTTGATCTTCACCCAAAGCCCTTTCACTGACAATAACAGTTTCAAGTTGCCATCTTCCTTGGGGGGGGGTACCTGTCTTAAGACACTGAATCCCTGCTTGGGCATGGTAGCGCCTGATCTTTTGCAGGGGCTCAGTTGGTGACAGCCCACATGGCTAGTCCTGCCCCCATGTGAGAAGGTCTGGGGTCAGGGACAGAGGCTACTGGAGCACTGCAGAAAGCCATGCTACATGACCACACTCTAAAAACTAGGACAATTCGTGATAGGAAAATCAGCACTCAAATAAAGACATGGGCAGGGCGGGGCTCAAGAATGGGTTGACTCCAGTGAGTCCGAGTGGCGTGTGGGTTTTTTGTTTTGTATTGTTTTTGTCTTTTAGTGTTTTTGAGATAGGGTCTCATGTGGCCAACTAGCTCCAGACTTGTGATGTAACTGAGATTAGCCTTGAACTCCTGATGTCCCTGCTTCCATCTTCCTAGTACAGAAGCAAGAGGATCCTGGCACTTACTGATCAGGCCATCTGATGGTTCACAGCTTTGCCAGGATTTGGCAAAGACATCTGCAACAAAAGTCCCTTTCAAGTTCATACATCATCACCTTTGTTAGCCCACCTGCTCCAGGTGGAAATAGCCTGTAGGTACTGGGGTACACCTCGTAGATAGAGTTGGATGTGATTCTGAAGGGCTGGATGCAAAAGGTATCCCACTGAAGAATCCTGGCGGAAGCCCTATGGAACATGGGTTAAAACTCCTGGCTTTTAAAACTCAGTTGGGTACCCTGAAAGTGTATGTGTGTGTGTGTGTGTGTGTGTGTGTGTGTGTGTGTGTATGTGTGTGTGTGTGTGTGTATGCAAGTATTGCATGTATGTGTGTACAGCTCATATGTGTTCTATGTGAGTGGTGCCCCAGGGATGCAAGGAATTCCGTAGCATGTTCAACATGTCCACATGAAAAAAACAGGCCAGCCAGGCATGGTCATGCAAACCTGTGGTTCCAACACTTGGGAGTTCCTGAGTTTGAGGCCAGCCTGGGATATATAATAAGACCCTGGAGAGGTTGGAGGGAGGAGAAGGAGGAGGAAGAAGTAGAGAGGAGGGAAGGAAAAAGATGGGGTAAGAGGAGGAGGGGGGAGAAGGAGAGGAGGAGGGAGAATGGGGGAAGAGGGAAGGCAAAGGAGGGAGGTGTGATGATATTTTGCTTGTGCTATGGCAAATAAAGTTTGCCTGAAGATCGGCAAACCATGATTGTTAGCCATAGAGGCCAGGCAGTGGTGCACACCTTTAATCCCAGCACTAGGGAGACAGAGGCAGATGGATCTCTGTGAGTTCAAGGCCACCCTGGTCTACACGAGATTGATTCAGTCCAAAAGAGAAACAGAACCAAGCGGTGGAGCTCACACCTTTAATCTCAGTGCTGGAGAGGTGGAGACGGGAAGGGATGTGGCTGGACAGAGAGAAAGGAATATAAGGGGGGAAGAATATGAGGCAGGAAGAACATTCAGTTGAGGATTCATAGAGAGGCATTCAATCTGAGGACTTGTAGAGACAGGAGAGCCCATTCGGTCTGAGAATTTCATAGAGGTAAGAACTAGTAACTGAGGACTCTACTTCTCTGATCTTTCAGTTTTCACCCCCTTAATATCTGACTGTGAGTTTTTATTTAATAAGACCAATTAGAATTCATGCTACAGGGAGTGGATGAGTGGAGGAGAGACCTGCAATCCCAGCACTTAGCAAGTGGAGGCAGGGGAATCAGGATTTCACACTCATCTTGATTTTATAAGCTAGTTTGAGGCCAAACTATGCTACATGAGACCCTGTCTCAAAAACTAAATGAAGGGGGTCAGACATGGTAGTGCACACCTTTAATCCCAGGATTCGGCAGGTAGATCGCTGAGTTTGAGGCCAGCCTGAACTACAGAGCAAGTTCCAGGGCAGCCAGGGCTATACAGAAAAACCTGTCTCAAAAAAAAACAAAACAAAACAAAACATACATACATTTAAAAAAAAAAAGAAAATGAGGAAGAGAGGAGGGAAGGAAAGAAGAGAGGGAGAAAGGAAAAACAGAAAGAGGCCCCAGGCTGGGGACGCAGCTCAGCTAGTAGTGTGCTTGCCTGGAGTTTGCTCTCCACCGCCTCCCACACCAAGTTCACGCTGTAATCTGTGTTCAGGGCCCAGCCTGGGGATACGAGAGAGGAGAGAGAGAGAGAGAGAGAGAGAGAGAGAGAGAGAGAGAGAGAGAGAGAGAAGAGATTCCCAGCTGGAAGTCCCACTGGGCCAAGCCTTGTGAGTCTGTGAATGCTCACTGGCTGGTGATGTCCTTCCCATGACTTCAGATATGTAACTCCATGGTCAGAGTGGAGTCCTTGGAGGGATGGCACATTGTCCACCAAGGCTCCTGTATTGCACTCTAAACTGTGTTGGGTTGAAAAGAATAAGTCAGTGCCAGGTAGGTAAGAGTACCACATCAACCAAGCTCTCGGGTAGTAGAGGTGAGGGCACCCCACCCTACTTCCCAGAGAGAACTGAGCTAAAGCTATTCAGAGGGAGACAGACCAGAATGCAGCCAAGACACCCATTCCCCCGTTGGTGATTCCTTCTTCTGAGAAGCACAGTGGTGCCCCACTGACCCATCCCCCAAGCTGCAATACTCTCCTGTGGACTTCACAAGGAGTAATTGCTATCCACCTACCTTTGGCGGCACCAATGCCACTGAGGTGCCTCTGCCACCAGAGCTGTGTGACCCCCCCCCGAGCTCAGAGGACCCTGTGGAGTCATTGGCCACTGCTGTCCTGCTACTTGGCTTAATGTAGGGTCAGCAGGTAGAGAACTGCCTTATCCCAGAGCAGCAGAGCGACTCACGCACCCACAACCTGTCAGTCAAAACACAAAAGACACAAAATGGGCTGGGGATGCTGCTCAGGGACAGAGTTCAGCATGTCTGGGGCCCTACGTTTGACGCCCAACTCTACACAGAGAGGGCAGGGGGAGCAGGTGACCCAAGTAATTCCAGCTCCAGAGGGAGCTGGTGCTTCTGGCCCACACCCACACCAGAATAAGAACCAACAGAACTTTAAGGTCAGTTGTAGTAGCACAAGTCTTTAATCCCAGCAATGGGGAGGCAGAGACAGAAAGGTCTCTGAGTTTGAGGCCAATCTGATCTGCATAGTAAGTTCCAGGCAAGCCAGGGCTACACAGTGAGACCTTTTCGAAAGACAGACAGGAAAGAAGGAAGGAAGGAAGACAGAGACAGACAGAGAGAGAGAGAAAGAGAGGGAGAGAGGGGGGAAGGAGAGGGAAGGAAACTAGGAAGGAGGGAGAGAGGGTGGGAAGAAAGGAAGGGAGACACGCAGGGAAAGACCAAGGCATACCTGAGAGTTGAGGCGTGGGCTCCTTAAAATAGAAGCCCTCATTGTGCCAGTGGTGGCCCAGGTAGACTTTGGAAGTATTTGGAATGCCATTGTTCAGCATGGTTCTGATAGACCCTTGACTCCTCTACCTCTGCCCCCGCTTCAATAACTGAGATAATAAGGTGGCTGAGGTGCCTTGGACGAGATTACAATTTGATAAGATGACCCCACGAGCTGCTACGGTTTCATCAGACCTTTAGGGTACGGCCTCTTACTGCAAAGGGAGTCTGGTGAGAGTCCTGGAAGACTGCAGCTTATAGCCAGGGAGGGCAAATGGCTTTAGGCAAATGTTTCCTGTGTTGGAATTCTCAATTCTCAACCAGATTCTGAGGGGAGAGGCTCCTTTTCCTCCATAATTTCCAGTCCTTCTATCCTGTCTCAGCCAGGACAGAGTGTTTCTGGGTTTAATGGAGGCTTTTCCTCGCTGAGTTCATCTCAAGAATGGAGTTTATAAGAAAAGGGGCCAGAGGTGGGGAGGAGCAATAGAGGGGGGAATAGCAGGTGAGTGGGAAAAATGGGGGAACTCTCATTATGGCTGGGGAAGAGAGATAATACAGAAGGAGAAAGGATAAACTATCAGTAAGAATGTCTGAAAATGTCATACGGAATCATATTATCTTTCCGTGTAGAATTACTTATAATACATATGAAACTATATATATATGTACCTACATAGTTTTAATTAAATTTTTCTAGCTGGGATAACAACACTTCCTTGCCCAAGAGCCATAGACTATCTAACAGAAACCCCAACACCAAGCAGGAGAAGCTTTTGAGTTGTTCAGGGTTGCCTGAGAGACTGAAAGACATACAGACTATTGCTGATACCATGGTTGCCTCCTACAGCTGGGCCAGGCAGTATTTAACACTTCTCTGCCCAAGTCCTGATTGCTGAAGTCCCTATGCGTTTCAGACACAGGGCCTGAAGGTTCCCAGCTAGATCTGACCTGAAAGCCTCTTCACTGAAGACCAGCTTCACTGAAGGTGCCGTGCAAGCCTCCACAGGAAGAAAGAACCGACAGTCCTACCCAGCTATGTTGCCTATGAATCACGACAGCCAGCATGGCACAATATCCCAAAGGGTACAGCAGTGGCATGGTGTAGGAGGGTTCTTCTGTATTTGGGGTACTCTCATTGGTTGAATAAAGGACTTCCTGGCCTATAGGAGAGAACACAGCCCTTAGGTGGGCGGAGTAGACAGAATGGAAGGCGGTGAGAGAGAAGGAAATGAGGGAGACACCATGATCCTCTGGCCCAAGATGGATGCAGATTAGAATCTTCCGATAAGTCACCACCTCGTGGTGACATACAGACTTTTATAATGGGTTAGTTTAAGATGTAAGAGTTAGCCAAGAAGAGGCTAGTGATAATGGGCCAGGCAGTATTTAAATTAATATAATTGTCGTGTGGTTATTTCAGGCATAAGCTAGCTGGCGGCTGGGAGCCAGGCACCGGGAAAATGGCCCCACTCCTTGGCGGGGACACAACCCACACCTCTTACAACAGTGGCACCCATACCTTGGCAGTAACCAACAGCTCTCTAATTGGACTGAAGGCCTGCTCAGCAAGAGAGTAATTATGTCTGGTACTGGAAACCTAGCCAGCTACTCAGCACTAGTGAAGTCATGGGTCTCGGGGGAGTGCCTACAGCCACCGTTTTACTAAACCAGCAAATCCCTAACTATATTCTTAATATTTATCCTTATACCCATAGATGAGTGTAGTTTTCACCTCTCATCAAAGAAACTTCTCTTTACAACAGACAGAGACCATTACAGAAAACTACAACCCATCATCAAAATGCAGAGAACAGGAGATTGTGTGGCTCCAGTCCCAACAGATTCATCCATAATACAACTCCTGCGCCCACGGCTTAGGGATCTTTGTGGAAGAGGCAGAGGAACAGGAAGCTTTCTGTGAGGATGTGTTTCCTAGAAATGTCAGAGAGGTGACACCCATGAAGTCTCATCAATATGACTGCCTAACGACCTGAACAATGACAGAAACAGACAGGCTAACCTGGAATGGGGAAATCTCATAGCCTTAGCTATTGACCAAGTTTTCAAAATTAATTAATTAACTAATTAATAATTAAGAAGTAGCTTATCATTAATAAGAAGTTGCCTGGCAGGACAGAGAAAGACTCGCTACACTTGGGAAACCAGTAATGTTAAACATACAGGGGCCTCTCCTCAAGGAATTTTCTATTCTCCACCCAGAAGGCTGGGAGGAATATTGTTCCCGACATAGTGACCTTTTTGCTGTCTGTAGAGGCAGACCTCCCCCAGAATGTTTATCCTAGGTTCTTCCCTCCCTAGACCATTGTCTATAGCTCCCAGTTAAGAGAACCCATCCTTAGGGAGATGTCACATGTACTTTACAGCTCTGATGCTATCGCAATCAGAGACCACACTAGATTCTAGGCCTTGTAGCTGTGGAACCCACCTGCAGGGTACCCACCTGCAGGGTCACGTGCACTTTGCAAAGGAGTTTCATTGCAGTCACACTTGAAGCTTTATTGTGCACCTGGAATTGGGATGTTTATTACCTGGAAACTTTTCCCCAAATTGTACTTTTTTTTTTTAAGTAAGATGACAGCAGACCACAGTTGTGAAATATTATTTTAACTAGGCAAAGATGTGTCCTGTTTGTTTATGTTGTGGACCATACTTTAACTGTGGGTGTTACATTTGTTTCTGCTGCCTTAGTTAAGGATATAAAGATGTGTTATATTTGCTTATGTTGCATTTGTTTAATTAAAGATGTGTTGTTGTTTCACCTTGCCTGCCTAAGGCACCTGATTGGTCAACAGTCAGTAGCTAGAGGAATAGGCAAGGCTGGTGAGCAGAAAGTATAAATAAGAGAGAAGGTGAGATGAAGAGAAGGAGAAAGGAACATGCCTGATGTCAGAAACCAGACGTGAAGACAGAAGGAAGGAAGATATACAGAAAGAAAGAAAGGCAAAAAGCCTCAAGGCAAAACATAGTTAAAGAAAAACAGATTAAAATAAGAGTTAAAATAAGGCTGAGCATTCATAACTAATAAGAAGTCTCCAGCCGGGCAGTGGTGGCGCACGCCTTTAATCCCAGCACTTGGGAGGCAGAGGCAGGCAGATCTTTGTGAGTTCGAGACCAGCCTGGTCTACAAGAGCTAGTTCCAGGACAGGCTCCAAAGCTACAGAGAAACCCTGTCTCGAAAAACCAAAAAAAAAAAAAAAGTCTCCATGTCATGATTTGGGAGCTGGTTGGTGGCCTAAAAGAAAGCCTGCTACAGACTGCATGGGCTCAGACTCCCCAGTGCCTTGATCCAGGTTGATGAAGTCCATCTGAACTGAGTTTTCATTCTTACTGCTTCGCCCTCCCCTGCCTGCTGTGACACTTGCAGGGTCCCCTTCAAAGGTGTGTGTGTGTGTGTGTGTGTGTGTGTGTGTGTGTATAACAACAATTAAACAATTAAAGGAAAAGAGAAAATGAATTTGAGAGTGAGCAAGGCAAGGTGGGTGGATGGGAGGAGTTGAAGGAAGAAAAGGAAATGGTGAAAATGATGTAACTATAATTTTAAAAAATAAAAATTATTATAAGTAAAAAGCAGAAATAAAACACACAATAAGTAAAGTCTTGGTAGCAACAAAAGGACTGGGGTTCCCTAGAGTCTGGGGTGAGGTGCTGCTATAACCCACGATCTGATTACTTCTCATTCTTCAGGAGCCCAGATTGCTGGGTGAGGGGGATGAGGCTCAAAGCTCCAGAGCTTCAGAACCCAAGCCAGCAGTCACCCTCCACACTAAAATTCAGTTCAATTACACATACAAAAGTGGCCAAGTGCTCTTCCTGTTTGACTGGGCATCTCCACAGGTAGAGATGAGCCATAGAGAGACTGGGCATCTCCACAGGTAGGGATTAGACAGAGATAGACTTCTTGTGTGTGAAAGCACCCAGCAATAGATTACTGCTACAGTGTCAGAAACACCTGGCTGATCTGTACCCTGGTCCCCATGTTGGCCCAGCAACAACTTCACCCACTGACCCACCTCCCAGCCCCTTGTTTGTATGATTCTAGTGGGGCGTGGTGTTTGTTTTTGAAACTAGGTCTTATGTAGGTCAGGCTGGCCTTTAACCACTGGCCTCCCTCCAAAGTCTGGGATTGCAGGCACATAAGCCCATCCTCAGACCAGGTATGTCACTACTAAAATCTCAGAAGCCTAAGTAATAATCCAAAGGAAAACTGATGAAAGTCGCAGAGAGCCGAGAGATGAAGAATTGAAAGCGGGCTTTCAATCCTCTGGTAGAACAGAATGCAAATACAGTGTGATGCCTCTCTCCTATCAGAAGGGCCTCATCCCATTTGGTAACTTTAGTAGGGCTGTGGTGAACCACACACAGTGCTGAGCTGGAAGCACCCTTATGGGGCCAGCGTCCTTATCACAATGGCAGGTCAAGTGCTCTTCCAGTCTGACTGGGCATCTCCACAGGTAGGGATGAGCCGTAGATAGACTGGGCATCTCCATGGGTAGGGAAGAGCCGTAGATAGACTTCCTGTGTGTGAATGCACCCAGCAATGAATTACTGCCAGAGCATCAGAAACAGCTGGATGATGTTCCAAAGAGGGAAAGCTCATTTAAACATGGCTCATGTGCACATGGAATGCTATAGCACCATTAAAACAGGGCAGTGGGCTGGTGAGATGGCTCAGCAGATAGGGCACTTGCCACAAAAACCTGGTGCCCTGAGTTCAATCCCCAGAACCCACACTAAGGTAGAAAGCTAGCTCTAGATCCACAAAGTTGTCCTCTGACCTCATAGCCTGTGGCATATGCCCCCAATAATAATAAATACATAAATATTTATAAAAAATAAAATGGGGAGGGACAGAGAGATGGCTTAGTGGTAAAGAGCTTTTGCTGCTCTTCCAGAAGACCTGGGTTTGGTTCCCAGCACTCACATAGTGGCTCACAACTGCCTGCAGCACCAGGATCTGATGCCCTCTTCTGGACTCCGCCCACATCCCAACTCGGGTACACATGCACACAGAAAGATAAATAAAAAGAAATCTTTT